>JBBMKA010013995.1:0-32573 GCA_037833695.1 Sechiopsis laciniata
TTCAGTTTTCATGCCTGTTTTAAATGTGTATTTTAATTTCATGCATGCTGAGTAAGGACTAGGTTTAGGACCACTTTCCGGGTCGGGTCCTTACAGACACCTTGTGCCCCAGCATAATCCCTTCGGTCACCATGAAGTGACATTTTTCCCAGTTAAGCACCAGATTGGTTTCTTCACACCGTTCAAGCACATTACGAAGATTTTTTAGGCAGTTAGCGAAGGAAGGCCCAAAGACTGTAAATTCATTCATGGAGACGTCCATACAATATTCTACCTGATCCGAGAAAATGGCCAACATACATCTTTGGAATGTAGCTGGCGCGTTGCATAGCCTAAATGGCATTCGCTGAAAAGCAAAAATTCTATAAGGACATGTGAACGTTGTTTTCGCTTGGTACGCTAGGTCGATGGTGATCTGATTGTAGCCCGAATATCCATCCAAGAAGTAGTAGTATTCTTGGCCGGCTACTCGATCTAGCATCTAGTCTATAAAAGATATCGAGAAGTGATCTTTCTTTGTCGTTGCATTTAATTTCATGTAGTCCATACAAACATGCCACCCTGTAACGGTGATCGTAGGAATCAGCTCATTTAGCTCATTTCTAACAACTGTAGCTCTCTTTTCTTAGGCACACATTGGACGAGACTCATCCATTTACTGTCGGCAATGGGATAGATTACGCCAACATCTAGCCATTTGATAATTTCTTTCTTCACGACTTCCTTCATTGTTGGATTTAGTCTTCTCTAGTGTTCAACTGTCCTAAATGTTTCGTCCTCCAACTGGATTTTGTGCTACGACGTGCTGATCCCTTTCAAGTCAACTAAGGTCCACCATTTGCTTGTTTGTGTTGATTCAATAGATCTACGAGCAACTCTTCGTTTTCAGGTGTAAGTTGGGAAGAGATTATAACTGGAAAATTTTCCCCTTCATCGAGATGTGCATACTTCAAATGATCGGGGAGGGGTTTTAGTTCTAATACCGGTGGAACTTCTATTGATGGCCTAATTTGTGGGGCTCGATCAGTAAAGCTCAGTGAATCTGTTATAGCATTCATAATTTTGCTGACTTTAAGTTCATCTTCTATTGACTCGTCTTCACTTCACCCTATGTAATCAGCATTAGCATCTTTCCCTTTCGTGAACTTTCTGCAAAAACTTTGCTAAAATTGTCTTCCAACGTAGTTATGGCAGAACATTCTTCTACTTCTGTGGGGTATTTTATTGAATCAGAGATTTTGAACTTAATCCTTTCTCCATTCATTTGCAAGGTGATCGTTCCTTCGTAGACGTCGACTAGTGTCTGTCCTGTCTTTAAGAATGGTCTCTCCAAGATGATGGGGACCTGATAGTTCTAAAATATATGCATTATTTAGGCTAATATCTTAATATATTCTAAAGGTATTTGTGCATTAATTGAATAAACTTCAGAGTTACAATAGCATTAAGATGGAAAATTCATATAAATAAGATGTTGTATGATTTATGAGCTTAAATAAAAGGCTAGGGAAAGTAGCGCATTTTAGAGTAAAATGTGAATGTTGAATGCTTTTTGTACTTAAATGTCAAAGATTCCATGCTGCGCTAATTTATTGCTATATCTATAGGAATTGGAAACATGGATAGCATCGCATTCAAAGGAGAAGCAGAAGGTCAAAATGCGCATCAAGACGCTTTGGAGGTTGCAGACTGTGAGATCTTCCAAATAATATTTGCGAAGGACAAATATCCGTTGGAAAAATAAAGTAAGAATTAATGACAAGCAATCTGAATAGCAGAGCAGTGCGGAAGAGCAACGCAGAGTTGAAAACATTGATGCGAAAACAACATATCAGATCAGATGCCAAAGCCAAAATAACCGAATAAGGAAAGAATCGGATGTCGATCTAAGGCCAACTATCAGACTGTGGGATAGACAAACTGCAATAATCATGGGATTCATGCCATAATCAGCAAAGATGTAATTGATAAAATCAGAGGAAATCTATCGTGAGAATCAGGAGATAAGATGCCAAAGATAAAATGCAATAAAAGGCAATAAAAGATATTTCCAAATCCAATCATTGCCTTCTAAGTCGATTCCTTAGTCCCCAAGCATCTCAAGCCTATAAAAAGGAGAAGAACCAAGAGAAAAAGCGTGCCTGTTTTCAGAGTTCTTCTCCCACACTTAGGAGTTGCATTTCGAAGTGAAGTTCGTGTTCCTATTGACACGGAGTCTTGCTCTTCAAGCAGCCGCCATTTATAACTTTTCTTTATCGTTTTCTAGTTTATCTTTTGTACTTTGTTTCTTTACTTTTTGTTTCGCGTAGACATTACTTTTCTAATGCAATATTATTTATATTTCATTGCCATGCTTTATATGTTCTTTAGTTTGGCTAAACATTTTAGGCGAAAGTTAAGGGTAGGGTTGTAGAAGCATGAACTGGGGTAAAGGGAGTTGTTAATTGAAGCATGTTGAATTAGGATCTTAATTAAATAGTAAATGTTGATCGATCATCCACATGCACTAATAGGTTGTAAATCGGAAGAGGAAATAACCGACGACTAGTTTGCATGTTTAGTAGGTTAGTATTAAGTCTTTCGTACTTTAAATGGAAGTTTAGAGATAAGTATATAACTACTGCATACGCTGCGCCGGTTGATAATTACATTGAGTCGTAACGAAAGTTAGGCTTAGTGTAAACGAAAGTGAAAGCAGACGTTTGTTAGGCGAAGAATGGTAATTACTACTTACCATATTTTATCTTAGGAATTGCTAGATGCATCTGATAACTTTAACCCGATCCTTACTTAGTTCATTTCGCATTTTAGTTTTATTTTTGCATTTAGATACAAAACAAAACAAAAATCCCAACACCATTCTTTTTACTTTCTTGCATGACTCTTAGATTAATTAACTAATTATAGACATCAATCCTTGTAGAGAACGATAAAAAATAAATACTTATCACTTGCTGCACTTTCGACCACGTATACTTGCGTGAATGCGATTCCAAAGCGTGAGGCTTTAGCAATAAAGTCTTATACTTAGAATTTATTATTAGTTTATTTATACTGCACCGAAAAATCGCCTCAAGACCTCTCTATCCACTTCATAATCCAAGATTATGAAATTGGTAAGGTAAATGAATTTGTTTACGCGAACCAAAATGTCTTTGACCTTTTCTTTTGGTCTTTTCTTTGAGCGATCTGCTAGTTGTATCGTCATGGTTGTCGGTTAGGCTTTGCCTATACCAAACTTTTTGTAAACTAACAGAGGCATTAGATTGATGCTAGCTCCGAGGTCGCATAAAGCCTTGCCTATATACTGTCCTCCAATTGATATTGGGATTGTGAACGCTTCTAGGTCCTTTTCTTTTGCTGGAAGCTTACTAGAGATGAATGTGCTGCATTCCTCGTTGAGTGAAACGACCTTACAGTCTTCCCTTTTATTTTTCTCCAGCAGGACTTCCTTAAAAAACTTCGCATAGTTGGGCATCTGTTGCAGTGCATCTAGCAGCGGGATATTTATTTGAATGCCTTTAAGGACGTTCAGAAACTTCTCGAAATCCAATCCTTCCTTTTTCTTTTTCAGTCTCTGTGGACATAGAGGTGGGGGCTTTAACTCAACCACCTCACTTTGTCCTTCATTTCTTTCCGTGTTACAGGGATCTGCACATTTAATTTCCTCAGTCTTTTGAGTCACCATAGCGACTTTCTCAACCTCCACAACCTTAGGTTTATGCTATGATACCAATTGTTGGGAATATGGGATAGAAGCATGCATTTAGCCCGCCGGAAGCATGTGAATAATAAAAATTTCACAATAATTAATCCAATTAATTATCTTTGATTAATCAAATTAATCTAAATGCAATACGCTAGGTGATTGACATGTTATTGAAAACGAATACTTACATTGACTGTCGCCTCTGATCTAATCTGGCAAGTCTTTATGTTGGCTATGGCTTCTTTGCTGCCACTAAGTCCTTGGTGGGAAGCCTTTAGAGAAGAGAGCTAGGTCTTTATGTTGGCTATGGCTTGCGATTGGTGTTGGCGTGGTCTCGTGGCTAGGGTTTGGGTCTCGGTAAAATAAGAGAAGAAGAAGAGAGGAGAACGAATGAGGAGAAAAGGGAATGAGAGATGATTACAAGAGAGAAGCGATCAAATTAAGACCTCTTCGCCACGTGTCAAGCTCTCCCAAAACCAACCAGCCTTCGAGCCTTGGCGAGGTCAGAACTCAAACCAATTTTCTCCTTTTTCTCTTTTAACTTCTTTTAACCAAAACAACCTCCAACCTCCAAAAATAAACTAACCTGGAAGTCCTATAAATCACAAAACAACCTTGGCATCAGCCAAAAGCAAGAATGATCCTGAAAGCCTATAAATTACCAAACCAACCTAAGGGGTAAAATGACCAAAATACCCCTGAAGGCTAGAACTGCCCTAACGGCCCAACCGAACAACTGAATAAACAACCGAACATACCTGTGGAATCGGAATGGAAAATTGGGCCATTACAATACTCCCTCCTTTTATGACTTTAGTCCCCGAAAGTCCTAAAACTAGAACAACTCTGAGTAATGCGTCTTCATCTCATCCTCTAACTCCCAAGTAGCCTCTTCTGCTTTCTGACACTTCCACTGCACCTTAACCAAGTTGATCTCCCGGTTATGCAAGGTCTTGCACTCCTGGGCTAAAATTCACACAGACTTCTTCTCGAATCTTAAATCGTTGTTTAGCTCTAATGGCTCATAATCGACAACGTGAGAGGGGTTTGCCACATATTGACGCAACATCGACACATGAAACATATTATGCACTACTACCAAAGACGGGGGCAAAGCCAAATGGTAAGCCACTAGACCGATCCGCTCAAGGATTTCAAAGGGTCTTACAAACCTAGGACTCAACTTTCCTTGCTTACCGAACCTCAAAACACCACGCATCGGTGCCACTTTCAGAAAAACATGCTGACCAACCTCAAATTCTAAGTCTCTGCGCCGAACATCAACATAGCTTTTCTGTCTACTCTACGCTGTCAACATACGAGCCCTGATCTTCTGAACTTCATCGTTGGTCATCTGTAACAACTCGGGACCCAAAACCTGTCTATCACTAACCTCTTCCCAGAATACTGAAGATCTACAATGCTTGCCGTACAAGGCCTCAAACGGAGCCATCTAAATCGTCGTCTGATAACTCTTATTATACGCGAACTCCATCAAATACAGATACTGATCCCAACTACCGGGAAAGTCTAACACACAAGCTCGTAGCATATCCTCGAGAATCTGATTTACCCTCTCAGTCTGGCCATCTGTCTGAGGGTGAAAAGCGGTACTGAAGCTGCACTCGGTTCCCAACCTCTTCTAGAGTGCTCT
This sequence comes from Sechiopsis laciniata, assembly GCA_037833695.1. NCBI lineage: Eukaryota > Viridiplantae > Streptophyta > Magnoliopsida > Cucurbitales > Cucurbitaceae > Sechiopsis > Sechiopsis laciniata. The sequence continues at coordinate 5,364 of JBBMKA010013995.1, forward strand.
CTAGAAGCGAACAGTGAACCGAGAGTCTCGATCCAAAACAATCTTCATCGGCACACCATGGTACCGAATGATCTGATCCAAGAACAACTGTGCCTACTGCTCTACGGTATAGTTAACTCTACTGTGGATGAAGTGTGCACTCTTAGTCAGCCGATCCACAATAACCCAGATCTGAGTAAACCCTCTCGCCATCCTCGGCAACCCAGAAATAAAGTCCATCAAAATCTCCTTCCATTTCCACTAAGGCACACTCAACGGCTGCAACAAGCCTGCCGGTTTCTGTCTGGGAGCCTTTACTTGCTGGCAAGTGAGACACCGACTAACAAACTCTACAATATCTCGTTTCATACCCACCACCAGAACGTCTGCTTGAGATCCTAATACATCTTGGTACCCCTGGGTGCCACGTAAATGGGGAGCTATGAGCCTTAGTAAGTAACTCGGCTCGTAGTCCAGCATCGGCTGAAACACACAACTGACCTCTGTACCTCAAACCTCCGTCTGGTGCTAGAACAAAGTCAAAATCTCCATCCTCCTGAACTCGCTTAATCAACCTTTTCATCTTGGGATCACTCAGCTGGCCATCAATGATCCTCTACTTAATCGACGGCTGAATTGTCAACTGGGCTACCCTGACGGTAACCTCTCCCAACAATACTGCAATACTGGCTAGCTCGAACTCTTTCCACAAATGAATCTGAAAACTCAATAAAGCTATGACGTGCAACGTCTTTCTACTTAGTGCATCAGCCACAACGTTGGCCCTTCCTGGGTGATACAAAATTTCACAATCGTAGCCCTTGACTAGCTCGAGCCACCTCCTTTATCTCATGTTTAACTCCTTCTGAGTGAAGAAGTACTTAAGGTTCTGGTGATCTGTAAACAGCTGAATCCTCTCACCATATAGGTAGTGCCTCTAAATTTTCAAAGCAAACACAACAGCAGCTAGCTCCATGTCATGGGTCGGGTAGTTTTTCTCATAGGGCTTCAACTGTCGGGAAGCATAGGTAATCACCTTACCATGCTACATCAGAACACAACCCAAACCAAACTTGGATGCATCACTATACACTATAAAACCACATGTTCCCTCTAGAACGGACAACACTAGGGCGGACGTCAAACTGTGCTTCAATAATGTAAAACTCTCTTCGCACCTGGCATCCTAAACGAACTCAACACCTGCCCTTGTCAACCGAGTAAAGGGTACTACTTTAGAAGAAAAATCCTTGACTAACCGTCGGTAGTAACTTACCAAACCTAGAAAGTTATGAATCTCTGCGACCGTAGACTGTCTAGCCCACGAACTCACTATCTCAATCTTGGCAGGGTCCACTACAATGACATCTTTAGAAACAATGTGTCCAAGGAAAGCCTCTTGCTCTAACCAGAAATCACGTTTGGAGAACTTGGCATACAACTGGTTTTCTCTCAAAGCTGTCAAAACTTGTCTCAGGTGCGAAGTATGGTCCTCTTTAGTCTTTTAGTAAATCAAAATATCGTCTATGAACACGATGACGAAGCTGTCCAAGAAAGCCTTGAAGACCCTGTCCATCATATCCATAAATGCTGCTGGGGCATTGGTCAGCCCAAAAGACATGACCACAAACTCGTAATGACTATACCTCGACCTAAATGCGGTCTTAGGGATGTCAGCACCCTGAATCCTCAACTGATGGTACCCAAATCTCAAATCAATCTTAGAGAACACCGAAGCTCCCTGAAGCTGATCAAACAAGTCGTCTATATGCGGTAAAGGATACTTGTTCTTTACTGCGAGTTTATTCAACTTTCGGTAATCTATACAAATGCACATCAATCCGTCCTTCTTCTTTACAAATAAAATAGGTGCTCCCCATGGGGACACATTCAGGCGGATGAATCCTCGGTTTAGCATCTCTTGCAGCTGAACTTTTAGTTCTTGTAACTTAGCTGGTGCCATACAATACGGAGCTTTCGAGATAGAGAGATTCCCTGGCTCAAGCTCCATGGAGAAGTCCACCTCTCTCTGCGGAGGAAAACCTCGTAGCTCCTCAGGAAAAAAATCTGCGAACTCCTGTACTACTGGTACCTAATCAACAGTCAACGAGGTAATGCTTTTACCTGATAACTTTGCCAAAAAGCCCCAAGCTCCTCGAGCTAACAAATGAGGGCTTTCACTCTTGAAATCAAGCTTGAAATCAACGGCTAACACATACCTCTCTGGACACCGCAAAACTTGAAGCTCTGTTTCTTTGGTGGCCTAAACACGAATTCCTTCTGACGGCAGTAAATCATTACGTGGTTCTCAGCTAACCAATCCATACCAAGGATGACGTCAAAACTGCTTATAGGTAAGACTATGAGGGTAGCTACTAAAAGCTCTCTAGATATCTGTATCCGACCACTCCTAACTTTCTCACTAGCTATCATACTTACTCCTTAAGGAGTTGCAACACACAGCTCAAACCCTAAAGGTTCGAGTTCCAAACATGCTTGTCTAACAAATGAATCTGATACAAACGAGTGGGTCGAGCCCAAATCAAACAAAATAAAGGCATAGTGATCTTAGACAAGCAACGTACTTGCAACTGCAGCATCAGTCAACTCCACCTCTTGGTGAGTCATAGAAAAAATGCTACCCTACTGCTGAGCCGGCCTGGCAACTACTTCGGCCTGGGTACAAGCTCTAACCAAAAGCCCTTCCTGCCACATCTATAGCAAGCTCGGGGTGAAGCTCCATAAAAACCATAATGTGGCATGCCACAAATGTGACACTAAGGTGGCTTCCTGAATGTTCCCTGCTGGTGGTCTTGCTGTCGATACTGCAGTCGATGTTGATCTCTACCCCAAAACTTACCGTGGCGGCATTGCTGCTGGCCTCCTACTCGGGAACTACTGGAAGACTAAAACTTCTTCTTCTGACTAGAGTAAGACTGAACAATCTAAACAAGTGCATCAGAGGCTTGCACCGGTGGGTACTTAGTATTATAGATCGTGGCAAATGCTACGTCTCTGGCATATAAATCGGGAGCAAATGCTCGAACATCTTGAGCAACCTCCTTCCTCAGCCCGCCAACAAACTTCTTTACCTTAAGCTCCTCTGTGGCTATCAACTCCAGAGCAAAATAGCTATACTCCGAGAACTTTTTCTCATAGCCAGCTATACTGTCTGTTCCCTGTTTCAAGTTCGAGAAGGCCTCCGCCATCTCCTACTGGGCCTCTTCGCTGATATACTTAGCCAAGAACTCAGTTCTAAAAAACTCCCATGTGGCTGGTGGAGACCCTACTGGTGTGCCTCTATTAGTGGACTCCTACCACCAAACTGCTGTATCAGTCAGAACATGAGCTGCACACCTCGACCTCTGAACATCCGGACAGCTCATGACATGGAAAATATACTCTATCTGGGCCAACCACTTCGCTGCTACCAGTGGATTCAGAAGCATCAAACTCACTAGGCTTCCACTTAACGAAATCCTTGAGCCACTTGTCGTACTCGGTGGCTCCATCAACCACATCTGTCTCAACAAGGACAGGCTTCTGCTTGCCCGAAGGGGTCACTAGGGCTGCTGAGGGTGTCTACTGAAGCAATTGTGTCAATTGGGCTATCTTTGCCCTGGACTCTTCTCGCTGCGCTTCTAACTGCGCCTTAGTCTCTGCTCTCTGTTCAGCCAACTAACCGACCATCATCTCTCTCATGGCTGAAGAAACTGCGCTCTAAGAGTCTCACTCTGAGGCAAGGTAGCGTCTACCCCCTCTCTCGGCAAATCAACAGACAGGGCCAATGGTGGCTTGCGGGTCGGGTCAACCCTGGACGTGGTCTCGTCTACAACTGGCTCAATACCAGCTCCTCGATTGGTAGTACCAGACGTCCCTGCTCCTCTATGTGTGATCGATATACCGGCGATCTACACTCAAACCACAAAGAGTTAGTCTTCAGTTGGACCCCCACTGCCAACAACAGGTAACACATGTATACTAGATGCAGTATTGTAACAAAACCCTTAACAAAAGAACTTTTGACATGCCTGACGGCCATTACAGTGCTAATGATCATGGAGACAAACAACCTAACTCAGTAGGTTAGTCTATAGAATCTATGACTCTGTTCTCTGATACCAACTGTAATAACCCGACTCTAAAACAGTCTTAAACATGGTTCTTACTCAGCATGCATGCATATAAAGGCATTTAAAAACAATAATGGCATCTCTGTAAATAAATCCTTTAAAATATAAGTTCCAAAGCATAAATCCAGTTAAAACAAAACAAGATCCTGACCAGTAATTTATTCAAAAACCTCAAAACGAACATAAAAAATAGTACAAAATCCTACGGACTCCGTGTCAACCTACATGCTAAAACAAATAAATAAATGACAAAGTGGCGCCTGTAGATCCCATGATCATTCAGCTCCTCCGTTAGCCGTCCTGGTGTTGTCCCAAGTTACCTGGTGGAAAAATCATAGAAAATAAGGGTGAGTACAAAGGCATTCAGTAAGAAAACCCAACCAGGGTACAATATGAAACATCAAATCATCTAGCATCCTAGTATACCTGCAAACAGTTACCAACACAGAAACTTTGCCTTGTGAACTCAACATAACTCAAGAGTTCTCAAGAGTCTTTTACTCTTGGCCTAATGATTAGCTCTCTAAACTGATCTTGATCTATTATACTCGAGGGTCTCTTACCCTCGACCAAATGACCAGCTCTCAAAACTGATCACAAACAGATAATCCTCGAGAGTCTCATACCCTCGACCAAGTGACCAGCTCTCAAAACTGATCATGATTAGCTCTCTTAACTGATCCTGGGACACTTGGGAGAGTACCCGGTGTCTGGCTCTAAATTGGAACGGAAGTGGTGTACTAACGACATTAGCCCGAGGGAGCTCTCCGCCAGGCGCCTAATGCGTGTGCGCGCACACCACATGCTGCTATAAACTGCATAAATGTGGGGGTCCAAAACAAACTATACTGGTCCAGGTATGCATGCTTAAAGACTTAGAACCGACATTACTGATCTACAATAGTGCAAGACTCGCAGCACTCAACTGTAGCAGCCTGAACCACCGAACGCCTGAAGCTAAGAACCATCAAAGGCAGGCTTGCACCATTAGAGGGGTTCCGCTCTAGCAGGCTATAGACTAGGCTTATGCCGTTGTGGTGAGCTAGACCACACCCGACTGCCGGGGATAGGAACCTGTCCTTGTTGGTCTCGACCTGTGGGGATAAACTATGTTATGTCTGCTCTTAGCCTCTGGATGAAGAGAACCTAACCTTATCAACAGTAATCACAATGCATGCCGGAAAGAACAAACCTAGCATGGTACTAACATGTAGAAACAGGAAACAATACATGCTAGCAGGAAAATAGAATAACATTCAATCCTATCCACTAACATGCTCGTAAATAGTAAACATGCAACAAGAATGCAATCAATATAAGAATCGTAAGGTCTACACAACCCCGATAAGAAATCCTTACTTGAAAACCAGAAATAGACAAATAATAGGTAGCTGCATAACCAACGAATAATCAACCTAAGCATAAAAACACAAACAATTAATTAACAACTAGCAGCTAAACAGAACCAGGCATCCAGACACACAAGGCACGGGCAAAGTTACCCTAACCGATAAGGGATAAGCCCTGGGCAACAAGGCTCTCGGTAGCAATAAGAAGAGGGGTGAGTGAGGGCTTATGGCTGGAGCGTCTGCGGGCGTGCTGCGGACGTGCAAGATCGTAAAGTGACTGGGCGAGCGGTGACGTGCGGGATCGCGAGGTGGCTGGGTGATCCAGGTTATACTTTTGGCCATGCGGCTACGGTGAAGCGAGGCAATGGCGATGGCCAGTGATGCTGCGATCTGGTGTGGGCTGCGATCTGTGGGGCGATCTTGTGATGCGACTGGCTTGCGATGCTGTGCGGTGCGGGAATGCGGGCTCTGCGGTGCTGTGCGGAGCAAGGCAAAAGGCGAGGCATTGCACGCTTGCGATTGGTGTTGGCATGGTCTCGCGGCTAGGGTTTGGGTCTCGGCAAAAGAAGAGAAGAAGAAGAAGAGAGGAGAACGAATGAAGAGAAAAGGGAATGAGAGACGATCGCAACAGAGAAGCGATCAAATGAAGACCTCTTTGCCACGAGTCAACCAACCAGCCTTCAACCCCTAGCGAGGGTAAAACTCAAACCAATTTTCTCCTTTTTCTCTTTTAACTTCTTTTAACCAAAATAACCTCCAACTTCAAAAGGCAAACTAACCCGAAAGTCCTGTAAATCAAAAAATAGCCCTGACATCAGTCAAAAGTAAGAACGACCCTAAAATCCGATAAATTACCAAACCAACCCTAGGGGTAAAACGATCAAAATACCCTTGAAGGCTAGAATTTCCCTAACGGCCCAATCGAACAACCGAATAAACAACTGAACATACCTGGGGAACCGAAATGGAAAACTGGGCCGTTACATACCAAGATTTTGCTGGAGCTGAGTCAGAGTTGTTGTATTTACGATTTCGACCATGCTTCATCTTATCTTGTTTCCCCTTTTATTGCTTTTTTTTTTTTTTTTAATTTCGCCTTAGCATTATTTTGTAGCAAAGGTTGTTATTTGGTGTTTTTAATGAAGATGATTTTTTATTTTTACATTGCTTTTAATTTATTTATCGTTATGAGTAGCTAAGTTCATCATTGGAAGGAAGTAGGCAAGTAGGAGACGTTTGCCTAAGTGAAGCTGTAGAGAGATGTTAAACTATTATGCATGTTGTATTAACTCGAAATACATTCTGTCTGATTCACTGTGTTAGTCTTTATTTCACTTCGAGAGAATAGAAATAGAGCGAACTTGCATGTATAACATTAAGACAGCTAAACTTTACTTGCTAATGAAAGAACACTTAGAGATAAGGTTTACCTAGTGTTGTTTGCGTGATTTTAGCATTGTTTGAGTTCGAGAGAGCCAACTATTAGAGTTCGAAAGGGCCAAGGGAAGCCATCAGTAGTTCGCTTCTTAGCTTAACAACGTTTTGCCTAAGCGAAACTCTGCAAAAAGTCTTATTCTCCTTCCGATGCAATTTACCCTAAGTCACATTACATTTAATTCATTTAGTTTAGTTTCATCATAACAAATTTCACCTGTTACTTTGGCTCTTTAACCTTCACTAAAGCATGACATTAATCATTAATCCCTATGGAGATGACTTTTACTTACATTAAAACTTGCTACAACAGGACTATGTATACTTGCACACTCTTGGGGAACCACACACATTTCGCTTAATCAGAGTAGAGATTTCGCTCTACCGAAATCCAAGCTGCCACGTCATCATTCTCTTTCATTATTATTTTCTTAATTTATGTGTCTGGCAGTTCTGCAATAAGTTTTTGGCACCGTTGTCGGGGATTAGTGTCGTTAATTTTTGTTTAAAAGTTTCTTTAAGAGTAGTGCTTAATTAAAAGACATAGCAATTGATCCTTGCCTTTGTTGAAGGTGTGTTAATCTGAGGAGTTGGAATTTATAGTCAATTTTTTTCGCCCGAGCAAGACACTTGCTTGGAGGATTAAGGAAGATGGATAATTATCAAGGCAATTTTTATGTCTTCAACTATCCTAATTAGTATGTCGATGAGACGTTTGTTCTGCAAAATCAGCCATGAGATCCTAATTTTTCGCCTAACCCTAGTTTCGGAGAGCAAAATCTTACTATGCCGCACTTCGCCCAAGCGAACCCTTCTTGGGAAGAACCAAATGTTGAATTCACTTAGTAGGAGAAGAATTTTTCAACATTTACCCCAATGAGCTTTGAGAGTTATGATTTTTGTGGAGACAGCCACACTTGCGATAATGGCCCTAACAATCCTAATTTGACTATGTATGAAGAGATCATGAGAAATTATATACAGAAAAGAAAGTCTTATGCGAATGCCTATGATTATGAAGGAACATTCCATTTGAATGTTGCATTAACATCAACAAGGATATGAGCCACATAAAGCAGATCTTGAATTCCCTATTTCAGATTACGCTGCAGCCAGTGTTTAAGCTAATTTGCATTTCTCTCCTAACTTTGAAACCCCCTTAGAGAGCTTAATTAAAGAATCCATAGCCGAGAATGAGTTTATCTTTCAAGCCCATCAAGTCTCAGATCCTGAGTTTGCCAACTTTGATTGATTATGCACCAACGAAAGCAGTTGAAAATGTTCAATTCGAACAACAACCTATGTTTCAACATAATTCGAACACTTCACTAGAAGAACTATTTAGAGCAAGCATCACTAGATGAACGTGTCTCTCAAGACCAGCGAACCATTTTGATCATCTTTGAAGTAGAAGCGACTCAGCTAGCCAATTCATTTGAGCAATACAATCTAGACGACCATAATCAAGACGAAAAGATATCTAATGAGCATGGGATGAAGTAATTTCACGCTATAGCATTGAAAGATGATGAGGCATTGACAGATAATGAGGAAACCAAGGACGAACCTAAGGAGACGGAAACTGTCGCTGTAGCATTTGCGGAAACGAAATCTGACCAAAATACTTTGGAAGGAGAAAAAGAATCCATTGCGGAAGATCAATCCCAAAAGCCTCAAAATGAAGAAGGATCTAAGGAGAATTTTCCCATGCTTGAAAGTCCTCTACCTCCATGCCAACAAAGATAGATAATGAAGGGGAATGTTGGAGAGTGCTTTGATAATTTCTTGGTGGAGCAAAATCAAGGGAATGGAGAAATTCAAGCTAAAGGCTTGACGATCAAAGAAGGTAATGTTGCCCATTATGTAAATCTCATATGTTTGTTCATGATCTTTGTTAAGGGTGAAAAAGTGAAATTATTTGAGCATCAAAGAAGGCTCAAGCAAGTCATCAAGGGTAGGGCACAATAGAAGATTATTATCTGGCCGCTCGCTCGGAGATTATTTCCCTGGAGCAAAGGTATTATCCAAGTTGATTTCATAAAATAAAAAAAAAATTGCTCCAAGCCAAGTTAGTAGAAGTTACCTTGTACATATTTTAGTCTTTGCTGTTTTATTTTTGTAGTTGTAGTTTTCGCTGTTTTATTGTTTTTATTTCGCTAAATCAAGGAAGTCAGATTCAGATTTTTTATTGTATCCTGGTTATATGTTACCGTTTTATGAACATGTGTAATAGATAGGTTTTTTACTGCTGTTACCGCTTTATTATTTCCTGTTAGTGGATAGGTTATTGCTTGTGCTTGCTACTATTTTATAAACACCTGTTTGTGGACTAGGTTCTTTCTTGCATGATTATTGTCGTACGGGCATGTGCTAGGGATAGGTTTGCTGTGACTTGTCTGATTGGAACTGGCATGTAGATTGTTGTACCCTGGTTTGTACTATTCCGTTTGCAGTGAATGTTATGTATTTGTGACTGTTGGTATTCTAAATGTCTTATTGTGCAATACTGATGTAGAAACTTTGTTAGTTCTAGGGTGCTTTCTTCTTAGCTAGTTCCTGTTAGGTTGTCATCATCCAGAGGCTGAGAGTGGACCAACGTACGAGTCTTCACCTCTAGCAGCCGGACGTGGAGTTACCACCCCGGCATAAGCCTAGTCTGTGGCCTGCTAGAGCGAGATCCTTTCCTTGGTGAAAGCCTACCTTGGGACGATCTTAGCTTCAGGCGTTGGTGTGGTTCAGGCTACCACAGTATGGTGCCGAGGGCCTCCCACCTGCTGTGGATCAGTGGACACCGTTCTGAGTCTTAAGCATGCGTACCTTGACCTGTATAGTTTGTGTAGGCCTACATTTATCTAGTTTACAGCAGCATGCTGTGTGCGCGTATGTGCATTAGAGGCCAGAAAGAGATCTCCCTCGGGCTAGTGTAACAGTACACCCTTTAGTTTAGTTTAGAGTCCGACACTTGGGTACTCTCCCAAGTGTCCAAGATCAGCATAGTGAGCTGATCACCTTAGCCGAGAATTAGAATCTCGAGATTCTAGAGTTATGTTGATAGCTCATTCTGAGATCTGCAGAGGATCCCTTAGCGAAGAGTTAGAGACTCTTGAGGTTTGAGAATATTGTTGCTAGACATGTTATGAGATTGCCTACTTGTTTATTTAGCTTGCTTGTATGCTAGGATGCTAGATGATGTGACTTGCGTACTGTACCCTGATTGGGGATTCTTACTGAGTGCCTCTGTACTCACCCTTATTTATGTGGCTTTTCTACTAGGTAAGTTGGGACAGTGCCGGGACAGCTAGAGAAGGAGCTGATGGATCATGGGAGTCCGTTGCATAGTCTTCCTTCAATTATTTTATTGATTCAGCATGATTAGCTAGTTTTGGAATTTGTTTTAGAACTGTTTTAATAATCTCTAGCTAGAGGCTTGAACTATATTTTGAGATGTTTTTACTTGATCTTGTTTTTGTTTAAATGAATGAGGTTTTTGGTTTTTCAGTTGTTTCCTGTTTATAACTATATTTAAATTCATGCATGCTGAGTAAGAACCGGGTTTAGGACTGTCTTAGAGTCAGATTTTTTACAGTTAGTATCAGAGCTCAGAGTCATAGATTCTGTAGACTGACCTACCGAGTTAGGTCGTTGTCTCCATGATCATTAGCACTCCAACAGCCATCAGGTATGTCAAAAGTTAATTGTTTAAGGGTTTTGTTTACAATACTTGCATCTAGCATACATGTTTTAACTTATTGTTGGTAGTGTTGGTCTGAGCATGGACTAACTCAGTGTGATTTGGGAGCAGATCTTGAGAGATACCAATTACACATAGTGGAGCTAGGACATCAGGCACTGCCAACCGAGGAGTTAGAGTGAGCCAGCGATTGAGGAGACCACGTCCCGAGTTAATCAGACCATCAGGCCACCTTTGGCCCATTATTGGCTTACCGAGAGGAGGAGTAGAGACTATCCGGCCTCCGAGTGCTGTTCCCAGAGTGAAGTTTGCTGCAGCCATGAGATACATGGTTAGGGATATGTTTCTCGAGTAGAGATCAGAGACTCAGGCACAGTTTGTAGCACAGCAAGTAGAGACCTAGGCCTAGATGGCCCAGTTTGCTCAGATGTTTCAGTAGGCACCATCAATGATTCCTGTAGCACAGCCGGGTGGCATTGTAGTTCCTCCAGTAGGGTAGAGAGTGCCTCTAGACCCTCCAATTCAACAGGAGCTTGTTTTAGAGCCAAATATTCCTAAGGGTGCTGCCGAGGGTGGCAAGTGTCTAAAAAACTTCGTTAAGTGGAAGCCTAGAGAGTTTGCTGCATCTGAGAACCCACTGGAAGCAGCAAAATGGCTAGCCTATCTAGAGTACATTTTTCGAGTTATGGGTTGCCCAAATGTGTAGAGGCCGAGGTGTGCAGCACATGTGTTGACAGAGATAGCCATTTGGTGGTGGTAGTTCACTAATGGGGCCAGACCTGTAGGTTCTCCACCAACCACTTAGGAGTTTTTCAAAACCGAGTTTAGGACTCAGTACATTAGTGAAAAAGCCCAGCAAGAGATGGTAGAGGCTTTTACAAATCTGAAACAAGGTGATGACACCATTGCTGGGTATGAGAAAAGATTTTCAGAGCACAGTTATTTTGCTCTAGAGCTGATTGCTATAGAGAAGTTGAAAATCAAGAAGTTCATTAGTGGACTTAGAATGGAGTTTTCTCAGGATGTTCGAGCACTCGCTCCAGAGACCTATGCCAGGACCGTGGCTTTTGCCAAGACATACAATAGAAAGTATCCGGTTGTGAAAGCCCCTGTTGTAGCAGTTCGGAGTGTTGCAACTAGTTCAGGGTAGAAAAGGAAGTTTGAGTCTTCTGAGACTTCTTGGCAGGAAGGCCAGCAGCACTGTCGTCAGGGCCAGCACCAAGGCAGAGATTAGAGACGACAGAAGAGTCATCAGTAGAGTGTAGTTAGACAGCCGCCTCAGTGTAGGACTTGTGACAGACCTCATTACAGTCTGTGTGGAGCATCTCTCAGGGCATGTTACAAGTGTGGTAAGGAAGGGCACATTGCCAGAGTGTGCCCACATGTTGGAACAGATACTAGACCGGCTTAGTAGTAGGGCCGTGTGTTTGCACGACTCGGCAGGAGGCAGAGAAGACCGATGTAGCTATTGCAGGTACATTACTTGTCTTGGACCATTATGTATATGTATTGTTTGATTCTGGCTCGACCCATTCGTTTATCTCTACACTGTTTGTTAGTCAAGCTTGTTTGGAAATTAAACCAACTCCTTCAGGAGTTAGTATGATTGCTAGTGAGAAAGTTAGTGTAACGGCCCAATTTTCCATTTTAGTTTCCCAGGTATGTTCGTTTTCTTCTTCGGTTGTTCGGTTGGGCCGTTAGGGCAGTTTGAGCCTCTAGGGGCATTTTGGTAATTTTTCCTTTAGGGGTAGTTTCATAATTATCCAAGGGTTTCGAGACCTTTCTGTTAATTACTGAGTTCGAGTTTCCTTCCATTTCAGGTTTCCGGAGATAGTGTCGCTGTTTGAGGAGTTTGGAGACTCTTTTGGTTAAAAAGGGAAAAAGAAGGAAAAATGTGACTTCGCCAGGACTCGAAGCCGGAACTGCTTGAGGACACGTGTCACAATCCCATGGAGTCCTTCTCTTTTTACTGACACTATAAATACCTAGCCGCTTCTCCAAATTCACTTTTTCTCTCTTTCTCTTTTTTTCTCTCAATCGCCAAAATACTTTTCCCTTCCTCCTTCGCCGAAACCCTTTCTCCTTCGCCGAAACCCTTCGGCCTTCACCCGAGCACCAGCTGCCAAGTTTTCCAGCCTAGGAAACCTCTTCCTTTCTCTTTCATCGATCAGCTCGCTCAGCCACTAGTCTGCCGCACGCCATCGTCTCGCCACAGCCGCATAGATCCAGTCGTGTCGCAGCTTCGCCTCGCTTAGATCCCCTTCATCTGCGATCGCCAGCCAGCCTGTTATCTTCAGGTACATTTTACCAAGCTCTTTGCACTCTCTGATTGGTTTTTTAGTCGCTTGATTTTAAGATCTGTCTCTCCGTTCGATTTGCAGTTGAGTCCGCGAACGCACAGTATCGAGTCTTTGTCTGTTCGCTTGACCGAGCCAAGCATCTGTGCAGCGTTCATTTTTGGAGTTTTGCCCCAGCGAGCCATTCGTCCACGCTGCCTTGACGTTTCTCGTCTGTTTCGCTGAGCCCAGCTATTCGCACAACCGTCTTTCGCTTTGCCGCAAGCCTTCGCCTTCGCCGATGTTTTGCTGTTGAGCTACCTTATGTTCAGTTTAGGGTAATTCCTTTCTCGAGCGTGTGTTGGTTAATTAGTTGAAGCAGCTGTTCGAGTAGTATTAATTTGTGTTTATATTTATTACTTGTTAGGTTGTTGGACCTGCAGCTCAAGGAGCATTTTTATCTATTGTGTGTTTCTGCTTGTTTCCAGGTAAGAATTTCTTGCCGGGGTTGTGTTGACCCTGCGGGACTTCTTTGATTGCATTTTTGTTTACTTGCTTTACTGTTATGAGCATGTATAGTGATAGGAACTTTTATGCTGATCTGTTCTGCTAGCATGTTTGAATCTTGTTTTCACATGTTAGTGTCATGCTAGGTTTGTTCTTCCAGCATGCTTGATTCCTGTTCTAATCTTGTAGTACCATGCTAGGGCTATTGTTGTTGAGCACGTTTGAATGATAAGAAACAGGGTTGGGATTCTTATATAGAACTTGTTAAGTTGTCATCATCTAGAGGCTGAGAGTGGACCAACGTACATGTCCCCACCGGTCTGGCTGTGAGGACAGATTCCTTCCCCCAGCAGCCGGGTGTGGAGTAGCTACCACACCGGCATAAGCCTTGTCTGTAGCCTGCTAGAGCAGAACCCTGCCAACGGTGTAAGCCTGCCTTGGCCAGTTCTTAGCTTCAAGCGTCGGTTGTATCAGGCTGCTACAGTCGAGTGTCGAGGGTCTTGCACTACTGTTGATCAGTGACACCGCGAGGCATGCGTACCTGGACTGGCGTAGTATGTCCCTAGGCCCCCACATTTACGTAATTTGCAGCAGCATGCAGTGTGCGCGCACACCGTTAGGTGTCAGGCAGAGAGCTCCCTCGGGCTAATGTTTGTGAGTACACTACATCCTTTCCGAGTCTAGAGCTGGACACCGGGTACTTTTCTGGATGTCCTAGGACCAGTTTAGAGAGCTGGTCAGGACCAGCTGTTGAGCGGTCACTTAGGCCGAAGGTAAGAGACCTTCAAGGATATCTAATTTGGGATCAGCTTTTGAGTTGGTCATTTTGGTCGAGGGTATGAGACCATCGAGGATATCTGTTCAGGATCAGTTATTGAGCTGATCACTTGGCTGGGAGTTAGAGACTTCTGACGACCTAGGAGTTGTATGGACATCTTGTTTCAGGGTTCTGTGTATGTAACTGTTTGCTTGTATGTTTGGATGCTAGATGATGTGTTGTTTTGTACTATACCGCAGTTGGGGATTCTTACTGAGTGCCTTTGTACTCACCCTTATTTTCTGTGGTTTTTCCACAAGGTAACTTGGGACAGCAGCGGGACGGCTAGAGGAGGAGCTGCATTATCATGGGCATCCACTGTCAAAATTTATTTGTTGTCTTTAATTAGCATGCAGTTTAGTTTCATTTATAAAGGATTTCATGTTTTTAAGTTGTTTGAATAACTCTGGCCAGAGGCTTACAGTTGGCTTTAATTAGCATCCACTATGTTTTATTTGTGAACGATTCTGATTTGAATAAATTGGCTTTTGTTTTACTTACAGTTGTCTTTAAGTTTAATTTTGAACTTATTGAACCATGCATGTTGAATAAGAACTGGTTTTATGACAATTTTAGGGTCGGGTTCTTACAGTTAGAGACGGCTGGATCTTGGTATCTAGATAGTTGTTAGCAGCCACCCTCATAGTTCTGCCTATGAATGGCTTTGATGTTATTCTTGGCATGGAATGGTTAGCGGAGAACCACGCGTTGATTGATTGTCGCCAAAAGGAAGTTGTGTTCAGGCCGCCCAAGAAGCAGAACTTCAAGTTTTGCAGTGTCGGAGTGTGTCCACAGCTGATTTCTGCATTGAAAGCTCATTGTTTGTTAGCTCAAGAAGCTTGGGGCTATTTGGTAAGGATGTCTAGGGAAGGTCGCCCTTTGTTGGCTGTTGATCAAGTACCAGTGGTTCAAGAGTTCGCAGATGTGTTTCCTAGGGAGTTACTGGGTTTTCCCCTGCAGAGAAAGGTTGACTTCACTATTGAGCTCGAGTCGAGGACTCTCTCTCTCTCTAAGGCGCCGTAACGTATGGCGCCAGCATAACTAAAAGAGTTGAAGGTGCAGTTACAGGAGATGTTAGACAGAGGGTTCATCTGCCCTAGCGTGTCCCTGTGGGGAGCACCTGTTTTGTTTGTAAAGAAGAAGGATGGTTCGATGCGCCTTTGCATAGACTACAGAGAGCTGAACAAAGTTACAGTGAAGAACAAGTACCCATTGCCTCGCATTGACAATCTGTTTTATCAGCTTTAGGGAGCTTCTGTGTTCTTTAAGATAGATTTGAGGTCTGGTTACCATCAGTTGAGGATCAGGGATGCAGACATTCCCAAGACGGCGTTCAGGTCGAGGTATGGTCATTACTTCCATCGCCGAGGTATGGCTATTATCGACGTTTCGTCAAGGACTTTTTTGCTAAAGCAGTACCCCTTACTTGGTTGACGAGGAAAGGTGTTGAGTTTGTTTGGGATGCCAGTTTCGAAGAGAGTTTTGCTTTCTTGAAGCCCAGTTTGACGTCTGCACCAGTGTTGTCAGTTCTTGAGGGAATAGATGGTTTTGTAGTTTAGAGCGATGCTTCCAAGTTTGGTTTGGGTTGCGTTTTGATGAAACATGGTAGAGTGATTGCATATACTTCTTGTCAACTGAAGCCCTATGAGCAAAATTATCTGACTCATGATATGGAGTTGGCAGCAGTTGTCTTTGCACTAAAAATTTAGAGGCATTTCCTGTACGGTGAAAAGATTCAGATGTTCACGGACCACCAGAGTCTCAAGTACTTCTTCACACAAAATGATTTAAACATGAGGCAAAGGAGATGACTTGAGTTTGTAAAGGATTATGACTGCGAGATCCTGTACCATCCGGCTGATGCTTTGAGAAGAAAGACGTCGTATTCTGTAACGTTATTGAGTTCTCAACTTCCATTGCAGAAAGAGTTTGAGCGAGCCAGTATAGCAGTGATGTTGAGAGAGGTTACCGCCAGGGTAGCCTAGTTGACTGCTTAGGCTTCGATCAGACTGAGGATTATTGATGTTAGCTGAGTGATCCCGAGTTGAGCAGATTGATCGCTAGAGTCCAGGCCAACGGAGACTTTGATTTTATGGTAGCACCAAATCGTGGTTTGAGATTCAGGGAAGCCTCTGTGTGCTAGCTGACGCTGGACTGCAAGCAGAGTTACTCACCGAGCCTCACAGTTCCCTATTTACTTGGCACCCAGAGGGTACCGAGATGTATCAGGATCTTAAGCAGACCTTCTGGTGGAGCAACATGAAGAGGGAAATCGTAGAGTTTGTTAGCCAGTGTCACACTTGTCAGCAAGTGAAGGCTTCTTGACAGAAGCCCGCAGGTTTGTTGCAGCCACTGAGTGTGCCTCAGTGGAAGTGGGAGGAGATTTCCATGGACTACATTTCTGGGTTGTTGAGGACACCAAGAGGGTTTACTCAGATCTGGGTTGTTGTTGACTAGTTGACCAAGAGTGTACACTTCATCCCCGATAGGATCACTTATACCGTAGAGCAGTGGGCACAGTTATTCTTAGAGCATATCGTTCGGTACTATGGGGTGCCAACAAAGATTGTGTCTGATCGGGATTCTCGGTTCACTTCTCATTTCTGGGGGGCATTTTAGAAAGGTTTGGGCACAGTGTGCAGTTTCAGTATCGCATTTCATCCTCAAACAGATGGCGAGACAGAGAGGGTGAACCAGATTTTAGAGGCTATGTTGCGATCTTGTGTGTTAGATTTTTCAGGCAGTTGGGACCAGTATCTGTATTTGATGGAGTTTGCCTACAACAACAGTTATCAGGCGACGATTCAGATGGCTCTGTTTGAGGCCTTGTATGGTAAGCGTTGTAGATCTCTCGTGTTCTAGGAAGAGGTTGGTGATAGATAGGTTTTGGGTCCCGAGTTGTTACAGATGACTAACGATGCAATTCAAAAAATCAGGACTCGTATGCTGACAGCGCAGAGTAGACAGAAAAGTTATACTAATGTTTGGTGTAGAGACTTAGAATTTGAGGTGGGTAAGCATGTGTTTCTGAAAGGATCACCGATGCGTAAAGTTTTGAGGTTTGGTAAGGGTGCAAAGTTGAGTCCCAGGTTTGTGGGCTCCTTTGAGATCCTTGAGCGGATCGGTTTAGTTGCTAACAGTTTGGCTTTGCCCCCGTCCTTGGCAGCAGTTCATAATGTTTTCCATGTGTCGATGTTATGTCAGTATGTGGAAGATCGTCTCACATCGTTGATTTTGAGCCGTTAGGGCTGAATAAGGATTTGAGCTTCCAGGAGAAGCCTGTGTGCATTCTAGCTCGGGAGCGCAAGACCTTGCGTAACCGGGAGATCAGTTTAGTTAAGGTACAGTGGAGATGTCAGAAAATGGAGGATACAACTTGGGAGTTAGAGGATGAGATGGGGACTCATTACCCCAAGTTGTTTCAGTCTTAGGGACTTTCGAGGACGAAAGTCAAAAAAGGAAGGAGTACTGTAATGGCCTAGGTTTTTTCCCAGTTCCCCAAGTATGATTCTTAGTTATTTCGGTTGCTTCGTTGGGCCGTTAGGGCAGTTTAGCCTTCAAGGGAATTTTGGCCATTTTACCCTAGGGTTAGTTTGGTAATTTATGGAGCTTCGGAGTTGTTTCTACATTTTAATCAGTTGGGATGTTTTTGTGGTTTCAGGCTTTCAGGGCTACTATTACAGTTTGGAAGGAGAGCCGTTTTTGCAAATTTAAGAACTTGGGGGTTAGTTTTGTAACTGCTAGGAGGGAAGGCTTTTAATTCGATTAAAGAGAGTTAAGGAAAAGGGCTTTGGATTTTCAGAACGATCAAACACAAAGAAAAGCCAAATTCCATTTTCTTCCCCCTTCTCCCTCGATTTCCTCTTCTCCTTCTTCTCCTTGTCGCCGTCGATCACCCCGAGTAGCCACGCCCATCGCCCATCTCCACTTGCCCACAGCCAGCATCACATCCAACCGAGCCCTAGCCGCACGCACGCTTTGCCAACCTCGAGCAGCCATGCCCTCGCCCATCGTCGCTCGCCGTAGCCCAGCTTGTCCCCGCGCAGTAGCTGTGTCGCACGCCCGCGAGCCCTTGCTTCGCCTGTACCGTGCCACACGCACCGATCTGTCTCGCCTACTCACTACCAGCCGTTCACTCACTGCCCACGCACGCACGCAGCCCAGTTGCAGCACAGCTCGACCCTCGCCGAGCCACTTCGCTGTTATAGCCCCTTCTCGCCGCACATGCCTCGCCCTCGCTTAGCCACTTCG
Organism: Sechiopsis laciniata; assembly: GCA_037833695.1. Classification (NCBI taxonomy): domain Eukaryota; kingdom Viridiplantae; phylum Streptophyta; class Magnoliopsida; order Cucurbitales; family Cucurbitaceae; genus Sechiopsis; species Sechiopsis laciniata. The sequence continues at coordinate 23,801 of JBBMKA010013995.1, forward strand.
ACGCGCGTCGCCTCTCCTGCCGCACGCACACGTTGTGCCGTGCCGTGCCGCTTAGTCGTCGTACAGCAGCCTTACCGAGCCTTATCTTCCCTGCCGCCGCTGAGCCTCGGGTTCTTGGTTTTGGGTAACTCCTGTTCCCGAGCCTAGAGCATTTAGATACCTAGATTTGAATAGCTGTTTAGATATTAATTATTCTGTTGCTATTACTATGTCTAGGTTGAATATTCGTGTTGGTTCTGCAGCTCAATGAGCATAGCTATTGTTTGTCTATTCTGTTTATTTAGGTAAGGATTCCTTGTCGGGGTTGTGTGGACCTTGTGCTTGACATTGATTGTATCCTAGTTGTGTGTTACCATTTTATGAACATGTGTAGTGGATAGGTTTTTTACTGCTGTTACTGCTTTGTGATTTCCTGTTAGTGGATAGGTTATTGCTTATGCTTGCTACTATTTTATAAACACCTGTTAGTGGACTAGGTTCTTGCTTGCATGATTATTGTCGTACGGGCATGTGCTAGATAGGTTTGCTATGACTTGTCTAATAGGATTTGGCATGTAGATTGTTGTACCCTGGTTTGCACTATTCGTTTACAGTGATTGTTATGTATGACTGTTGGTATTCTGAATGTCTTATTGTGCAATGCTGTTGTGGAAACTCTGTTAGTTCTAGGGTGCTTTCTTCTTAGTTAGTTCATGTTAGGTTGTCATCATCCAGAGGCTGAGAATGGACCAATGTACGAGTCCCCACCGGTAGGGTTTGTAAGGGCAGATTCCTCGCCCCCGATAGCCAGACATGGAGTAGCTACCACCCCGACATAAGCCTAGTCCGTGGCCTACTAGAGCGGGGTCCTTTCCTTGGTGAAAGCCTACTTTAGGATGACCTTATCTTCAGGCGTTGGTGTGATTCGGGCTGTCACACCAAATGCAACTAATTTTGGGCCACAATATTTTTTTTTAATTAAAAAAAAAAAACTTGTGGCTGATATAGTGCCACACCAACAACTGCATTTTTTGGGCTGCACCCAAATCTTTCTCTTTATTTTATATTCATTATTATCATGGTATATTTGTACCCATTTATGAATTTAATATATATATTTTTTATATTATTTGGTTTAATGGACAAAATGTCTAACCACTAATATATATATATATATAGAGAGAGAGAGAGATAAATTCTAAGCCTCATTTTTTTAGATTAATTGAGTAATTTTATTATTTGTTGAGGAAAAATGAATTTGTTTTTCGTATTTATTTTAAAAATGACTTTTTAAAAATTTTATTTAATTATAACTTAATTTATAGTTTATAATTCAATTTATAAATTTTAATAATGAAACAATAAATTTAAATTATTTATATTCCCAAATTTAAAATTTTCATTCTAAGTACATTTTTGTAAATGAAATAAAGATAGTACAATAAAATTGAAGTTTTTTTTTTTCTACTATTTATCTCCATGTTGATATTTGTTATTAAATGTCTAATTTTTAATCTAATTTCAAAATTTAATAACTATTGAATTATTTATAAATTTAAATTTTATATATTTTCAAATCTAAACATTCTTATTTAACTAAACTTTTTAGTACACAAAATTAAAATAATATACTTTTTTTCTATTTATTTTAATTTTTATCTTTATAATTTAATTTATAATATATAATCTAATTTCAAATTATAAATATTATTCAATTTAATGAAAATCATAAATATAAATTATTTATCTTTACCAATCATTTTTTAAAATTATAATTAGTAGGACAATAATTGGAGGAGGAGATTTAATCTGACCAATAGGTCATGAAAAAACACTAATAACACTCAATTCATATTAGTTTTGAATGAATATAAGAGAAAAACAACCCAACAAAATATATATATAAATATTTGTTTGATATTTTTTTAATTTCAATAATTATAATTAAATTTCTATTTTTTAAAATATTAAATTTATAATTTGTGAACCAATTTGTAAGTTATATTAATAATTAAATGACAACGATAAAGTTAAATTTGAAGAAAAAAAGTTTAAAATCGAAAAAAGAAGAAGAAAAAGATCATTAAATGAGGTTTGATATGATATTTGATTAGATTAGATGAAAAGTTTGACGTGCAGTTGTAGGAGGAGTTGAGGAAGCGAGAAGAGTTGAGAAGAGGTTGTGATGTATTAAAAACAAACATGAGACCGAACACATCCATTTTTTATTTTTTTAGATAACCCATCCCATTCCTCTCCTCAAGTCCAAAATCCAATCCACCTCATTCCAAAGTAAAACAAGATCATAAGTCCTCAACAATAATCAAAATATATTGTTTTCTTAAGACAATATATACATGATTAAATGTTTTGAAAGATGGGTACATAATAAGCAAAAATGAATACTTGTCTTCTTATGAATAAGGGGGCAAACCCCTCTTAAAGTCTATTGGCATTATTTGGTGCCACTTTTTTTTTTTAAATATTGTTGAAACGAATTTTTTATGCCACTAAATGGTGTCACATAAACTTTAAAGAGGGCTTGCCTCCGTATAAAGAGGCAAGTATTCCTCATAAATAAATATATACTTTTCATCTCTACATTACGGGTTTGATAAGTACTAAATCTAATTAAACTCTATGTCTAGTTAAAGCTACACCTCTCAAAAGAGATGTGTACTAATTAGTGGTTGTATAATTCCTATATCACATCAAATATTTTGCACCCCTAATTAAAGTACATTTTACTATTATTTTTTGAAAAGGGAGAATAAAAGGGTAAAAGAATTAAAAATGACAAGAAAAAGGTTGGAAAGAAAATAAAAAAGAAAAAGAATATTTTTATATATAGGGAAGCCAATACAGATGGGCATTTGCCGTTTTATTCGATAGGATATGGACATAATTAGTGGTGGCAATTTGGGCAGCTTATATAAATCAAGTTACCAAAGTTCGCGTGCCATTTCAATCTTGTCAAGAATATCAAACTTACTATTTCTTTTTTTTAATATTGAAAATGCATGTTAATCATAATTAAGGTTTGTTTTTGTTGATGTTCGTGACTGTCTTGATCAGCTTGCACGTACCTCGATTAATGTCACGGAACATACTGCTTGACCATACAATATTTAAATATCAAAAAAATTCGTAAAAAATGAATTTTTAGATAGGTGGTCACCATAAATTAAACTTATCACCTTAAGAACTTTAAAAAAAAAATTTGACTAATTAAACCACAAGCAGAGATTAAAAAAAAAAGTATGAAACAAGAAAAAAAAAAGAAAGAAGAGTATAGTGGGAAACTTGAAAGTAATAGATTCTATAAATTTTTATATTAAAAAAAGCTCTTTAAATTTTTATTTAAGAATCATTTAAATTTTAATTATATTTTTGGTAAGTGGTGTGGTCAGTTAAGAATTTATCTTTATTTTCTAATGTTTTTTCTTTTTTTTTGTTATAGATGATTATATATATATATATATATATATATATTGTTTTTTTTTTTTTTTTTTTGAAAAAAGATGATTATACATTTAAATTGGGGTCTGGATTAAGTATCTATAATTTCTATGATTCATAACTGCATAATGGTTAAAAAAATTTATAACAAGAGATTGATTTATATGTATGTAATTATAGTTTTTAATTGTTGCATATATGGTAGACTTTAATAACAAAGAAACAATTTTCTTCAAAAAGCAAAAACAAAGAACAAAATTAATTAATTTATAATTGTCTCAATTATTTGGTTTTGTTTTAGTTATTTTCATTATTTTTTAGTACTATTATTTAATTGATATAAAACATTATCGCTCAATGGATGAATAATAAATTTTTTAATTTGAGAAAGTGAAGAATTTATACTTGTTACATTTTCAAACAAGTACACCGAATTTTTTTTATTTTTAGAAATTTAAATTGATTTTTAAACTTGTGATCAAGACTAATTGGAAGAAATTTTTTACAGATGTGAATTGGAGGTTTGGTCAAATTAGTTTTAAATTGATATTTTTATTCATTGTTTAATTCCAATTTTTTGGTCGACAATTAAACCTCTATGTTATGTTTTATTTTCTTTGATCAATTAATTTAGTCATTTTTTTTTCAGATTTGACTTAGTTTCTCTAGTTAATCTAACAAAAGAGTAAAATACTTTGGCCATATTTGGATTAAAAGAATGAGCTGGTTCGAATGTAACTTATGAAGGAGTGATTGCACAAAAACAATGTTTAGATAAGATAGTTTGAAAATGAAGGAGTGATTGCAGAAAAACAATGTTTAGATAAGATAGTTTGAAAATAAAAGGTTATGAGAAAATTTTGTTTGGATAAAGTTATTTTTAAACAAGGATAAAAAAATATTTGAATGAGTGTTTAAATAAGATTCTTTTGTAGAATGGATTGTACGAAAATAATATTGTTTAACAAGGAGTTGGAATGTGAGATTGGGTGATGGATAAATTTTACCCACATTGCTATCCTAAATGCCCACTCCCTTTATCAATTTTCTTAAACCGGTCTGGTTACTAGACTGAAACCTATATTACTATGAACATGGAGGGTCCAAAGGCCAAGTTCTTTAACTTTATTTTAAACGCGATCATTTCTTCACTTACTTATGGGTGAATATTCGTGATCTCCAGCCCTTTTTGTTTCTTTCTATCGTATACATTTCATTTACATTTTTCTAGATTCTGGTTTTGGTACATGCTAGTTTGTATTGTGGAGGCTTGAAAGAGAGCTTATGGATAAAGGATTCTTAGTTAGGTTTGATGTTTGGTTATCCCAGAGTAAGAGATGGGTTTGTGCAAGATGAGTAAAACTCTCATACAAGTGAATGCGTAGGATGTAGGAGAGAGCTCTACATTTTGCTTTGGTGCTACAAAAATTACTTTGTAAATAAAATTATTAAAATGTATATAAATTTTTGTGGCACCATAAGTAAAATGTAAAATTCCTACACATTCATGTGTAGGGGAGTTTTACTCTTCTTGCATAGACCCATCTCTTACTCTGGGATAACAAAACATCAAACCTAACTAAGCATCCTTTATCCATATGTTCTCTTTCAAGCCTTCACAATATAAACTTTCACATGTACCAAAACGTTGTTGGTATCCTAGTCTACAGTAAATGATATGGTCATTGGTTTATCCCCCAAAGTTAGCCTTTCACTTGTTGATCGTGTTACTTCGACTTTATCTGTTGGTTTATTGGGAGTCAACAATAGATAAGTTTATGGATTTCTCTTATTATTCTATTCATTTGAGTTTCTGTAAAGAACCGACCCAATCTAGAGTCTTAATCTATGTCTCTACTCTAATGCATGAATTAAAACACAACGTACGAGGCATGCTGAATAACACTCTCATTCATTAAAATTAAATTTAATCAAGTTCAAATTTAAAAAAGTCAACCAACCAATGGGCATAAAACACATGAGTACAACACGTGAGTACCTGTGAAAATCCACAGAAGAAAGGGTGAGTCTTAAACTCAGTAAGGATCTCTCTACAGGATAGTAAGCATGTATAAGAGAAATATGTACAATTTATCAATAACAACAATGGGCACAAAACCCCTCAGTAACATTATTGGGCACCAAACCCCTCAACAATAATAATGGGCACTAAAAACTCCTCAAGTAATAATAATGGGCACTAAACCCCTCAAATAATAATAATGGGCACTAACACATCAACAACATCCTTTTGAAACTCCTAACATGCTCACCCAACGGGACATCGAACATACAATATTTAAATCTTAATCAGTAATAAGAGGAAATGAACCAAGTCATTCACATAACACATCATGACCAACAATTATCCAGGAATTAACGAATAAGCCTATTTCATACTTCTAATAATCATATGATTCAAGTTGGTTGGAGAAGAAAAATATTTTACCTTGGTCGAGATCCCAAGGTTCTACAAATTCCAAGACAAAAGTACATTTCCTAAGCTTTTTGATTTCAGGGCCTATAACATGCAAACGGATTAGAATTGGCACCTTAAACCACCAAAAAATGAACGCAGGGCATCGAAATTTTCTAAGGGTCAAATCTAGTCAAACTGGTCAACCACTAGTCAAACTTTATTGTCAAATTAGCACTTGGTCAAAGGGTCAAAGCTGATGTGGCTGGTCAAACAGTCAAGATGGGTCAAACATTCAACAAGGGTCAAAGAGGCAAAAGAACACAAAGGTCAACAAATCACTCACAAGTGCTTGGTCGGAGTCCGACAAGGACGAATGATGATGACTCCTGGCGGCGACGAAACTAGCAGCACAGACGAGGGCGATCTTGTGACGGCGACTGCGGATGTCGGCCATTGCATACAGCTTACGGCGGCGTGCGGTTGATGGTGATGCACGGACACGGCGGCTGCGTGCAGAGGGCGACGACATGCAATGGTCATGCAGCGCGGTCGAAAAAATGAACAGAAGGTGAGGGGGTGGCTGCATGAGTGCGTGAGGAAAGAGAAAGAGAGAGGTTAAAGATAGTGAGTGTTTTGTGATGGGGGCTGGCCTAGGGGTTTGTGCCTCTCTTTAAATAAACAATACAAATTTCTTTTAGGTTAAAATATCACCTTGTATTTTCTTTTCTTTTAAATAAGAAAGGGATTAAATATCTTTTTATATATATATATATATATATATATATATATATATATATATACACACATTTTTATATCCGTGACTATTCAGATCAGGTTGTGCATTCAAAATTTCCCAATAAAGAATTATCCTCCAAATCTCTTAATAAATTGGGCAACTCTCAACAACCAATAAGGATATTTCTATTAAATAAAATAAATATTAAATTAATTAATTATAAAGCTACAAATTTAATTTAATTTAAAGAAATCAAAATAAATTGACTAGAGACTCACCTAGTCCTGTTACAATTTCTTTATATTCATGATCCTCTCTTTGAGTACCCATAGTCCGAATTATGATCGGGGTTGGTTATGTTTGGAGGGGTCTGTCCCCTCCGCCGACTGGTACATGTATTGGGGGCTTTATGTACAATTATGGTTAATGAACTGAACATTTTTTTTGTTTTAAAAAAATCATTTGACTATTAGGCCAATTATGGTTAATGAGTATATTTTTTTTGGAAAAATATACTCAGCACATCATTTAGTTATAAATGTAGCAAAATTCTAAAGTAAACTCATTAATATCATTATTAATCAATAATACATTGTAATAATATATTATAAATATTCATTAATATCAATATTATAAAAAGATATGTGACAATATTCATTAATACCAATAATAATATTTATTAATTTTTTTGAAATTGGTTAGGTTTTGCAAATTATTTTGATCCTCTACGATCGAAGATCTAATTTTATTCTACCATATTGTACTATCATTTTCTTAAGCATAGACTTTTTTTTATTGAAAAATATTCTAAAGCATAGAGTTGAACAAACTAATATCATCAAATGGTACTCGTATATATATTTGAATTAAAAACATTTTAATTAGATTTATTTTAAGATAAAACATTTTATTAGATTAACCATCAAGATCATAAACTCAAATCAAAGTAATATTATTTTTTTTTTTTCTTTTCTTTTCTTTTTACCTCTTACAAAATTAGTTTTATTTTTTATATGAGAGACAGGCAAATTGAAATCTAACGAATAAACTATCAACAAAATTATCTATAAAACAACTATCAACAAAATTCTATTAAAAACATTAGAAGAATCTCAAATTTTCAAATTAATAAAAAAAATTACAAATCTCAACTAACAAATCTTATTCATGATTTAACAAGCAGGGTAGGGCGATTCTCCTTCCTTAAAATACACATTGATAGGTACACGCTTGAACCCATACACAAGAAATAACTCGACATAATTAGAAAAAACAACATATATCTATGGTTTCAACAAAGAGTATATTTACGACTTTTTGTATACTGAATTAGCTTGCTCATCTCGGCCATGGTGATGGCGCCATCTCCATCAATATCGGCCGCACGTAGGGCTTCATCGGCTCGGAAAGTGCTGAAGCGTGAGCCGAGATAGTCGAAGGCTTGCTTCAGCTCCTCCTTTGAAAGCTTCCCGTCTCCGTCATTATCACAGCTCTTGAAAATGCTAGCCAGTTGTTCCTCTGAGAATGGAACAAGGACTCGTTTGTAAGTTTTACTTTTCGAATTCCCCATAGGATAAAGCAGAGAAGAAAGAGAATGGGATTTTTGTTTGAGTTGAAAGAATTGGTATGGCTGTGTGGGCTTTTTATAATATAGAGACAAAGCATCCGGCATCTTTGAATTTTAAACTTAATTTAATGTTATAGTCATTTCTCTGTAATTATTTTTCATTTTTCATGTTACACTGATTCTGTTCAAACTCCTTTGTTGTTTGTTCAACAATGATATGTGAGGGGAGGATTTAAAAATTTGACTTCTAAGATTAAAAGTGGTAAAATAGTTAAAGAATATTTACATATCTACACATCTATACGGCACCAAAAAGATAAAGGAAGAAATTATTGAGTACAGAAAAAAAAAAAAAAAAAAAAAAAAAAGGCAATAAAGAGGAAGGGATATCGAGGGAAAAAAATGCAAAAAAGAGAGGAAGGGAGATCGAAATTTTCTTTTAACGAATCTAAACTAATTTTTAATTCAGATTTTTCAATCATATTGAATTCAAATAAAAAGTTTAAGAGTAAACGAAAGAAAATTATGAAGAAAAAACTGTTGGGATGCAAACAAAGTATCCCACATTGGTTAGATGAGGGGAAGATCATGGGTATATAAGTGATGACAACCA
>JBBMKA010014042.1:0-32551 GCA_037833695.1 Sechiopsis laciniata
TGAGAGTAGAATGAAAAAAAAAAAAAAAAAAAAAAAAAAAAAAATATATATATATATATATATATATATATACACACACACACACATTGCTGATAAATAAAGATCAAAACATTATGGGTAAAAATAAAACGACAAAAGAGCGAATAGCCGTGGGTATTCCAAGTATCTTGCCCAATCAAGCGCAAGCTTAAGAAATTTCAGTACTTAGATGTAGCGTTTTGTGCTCAAATGAGCCATGTTAAGACTACAAAATTGCGGCCATGCATAAAATTTTACTCAAAGGAAAATAAATAGCCTCGAACAGAATATTTTGGGAAAACTTAGGATGATCGAGGGCTTAAGTGAAGTGGTTCGAATTATAGGCATTAATCTCTAGGAGGGCTCAGTTTTAGTCTAACTTGGAAGAGCGTATTATTAATAAGAGAAGTATTTTAGCAAGACTAGGACTCTAAAATCTATAGGATAGAAATTGATGCATTTAGCTTGTGACGAAATTTTGCTTCATTAGATTGTGATATTGAGAACATTGTTGAGAGCATTTACTTATTGGCATTGATATAAAAATTTTCTCGTGTATTAATATATGGAGCATTACTCGGGACGAGCAATGATTCAAGTTTAGGAGTTTGATAGCTCTCAAATATAGAGCATTATTTAGGCTAATATCTTAATATATTCTAAAGGTATTTGTGCATTAATTGAATGAACTTTAGAGTTATAATAGCATTAAGATGAGAAATTTATATAAATAAGATGCATGAGCTTAAATATAAAAGGCTTGGGAAAGTAGCTTATTTTAGAGTAAAATGTGAATGTTGAATGCTTTTTGTACTTAAATGCCAAAGATTCCATGCTGCCTAATTTATTGCTATATCTACAAGAATTGGAAACATGGATAGCATCGCATTTAAAGGAGAAGCGGAACGTCAAAATGTGCATCAAGACGCTTTGGAGGTTGTAGACTGCAGGATCTTCCAAACAATATTTGGGAAGGAAAAATACCACTGCGAAAAAGAATTAATGCGAAGTGATGCAGAAATCAGAGCAATGCAGATATGAAAATCGCAAATCATATGCAAAAGCATTAATAATGAAAAAATCGGATGACGAGCTAATGCCAACTATCAGATTGCGGAATAGACAAACTGCAATAATCATGAGATTCATGCCTTAATCAGCAAAGACGTGATTGACAAAATTAGAGGAAATTTGTCGCAAGAACCATGAGATAAGCTGCCAAAGATAAATTGCAATAAAAGGCAATAATAGATATTTCCAAATCCAAACCTTGCCTTCCAAGTCGATTCTTTAGTCCCCAAGCATCTGAAGCCTATAAAAAAGAGAAGGACCAAGAGAGAAAGTGTGCCTGTTTTCGGAGTTCTTCTCCCACACTTGGGTGTAGGATTTCAAAGCGAAGTTCATGTTCCTATTGACACGGAGTCCTTTTTTTCAAGCATTTGCCACCATTTACTGGTTTTCAGTTTATATTTTCTTTGTTTATTTTATGTTTTATTTATTTTCAGCACCATTATTTTCCTTTCGAATAGTTCTTGCATTTGAATTAATTCAATTTTCTTTTGTAATGACTTTCGATTTATTTTTATTTATTCTTTTCCTTACTTTCATGTCTAGCTAAGCATCTTAGGCAAAGGTTAAGGGTACGGGTTGTAGAAACATGAACTAGGGTAAAGGGAGTTAATAATTGAAGCATGTTGAATTGGATCTTAATTAAATAGTAAATGTCGACCAATCATCAACATGCACTAATAGGTTCTAAATCGAAAGAGGAAACAACCTAAGGCTATTTTTCATATTCAATAGGTTAGTATTAAGTCTTTTATACTTTAAATCGGAGTTTAGAGATAAACACGTAACTACTGCATACGCTGTGTCGGTTGATAATTACATTGAGTGATAACACAAGTTGGGCTTAATGCGAATGAAAGCAGAATCGAACTTTTATTAGGCGAAGTATGACAATTACTACTTATCACAATTTACCCTAGGAATTGTTAGATGCTTCCCATAACTGTAGAGCCTTACTTAGGTAATTTCACATTTTAGTTTTATTTTTGCATTTAGATACAAAACAAAACCAAAATCCTAACACCCTTCTTTTTACTTTCTTGCACGATTCTTAGATTAATTAACTGATTATAGACATCAATCCCTACGAAGAACGATAAAATATAAATACTTATCACTTGCTGCACTTTCGACCGCGTCTACTTACGTGAATGCGATTCCAAAGCGTGAGCTTTAGCAATAAAGTCTTATACTTAGAATTTATCATTAGTTTATTTATACCACATCGAAAAATCGCATCAATCGCCCTAATGAACGCTAAGTAATTTATCGCGCAAGCGATCGAAGGACTCTCGATTGATAAACCAATTGCACTTGCCACGATACACCCGCCCACATAGATGTCTTTGAATAAAGGAGCGACGGTTGAACTAGAAGCGTCTTTATGAGTAGTAGAACAACAAGTCATGGAAGACTCTACGCAAAAAATAAAGTCATGCCTAGCCGAGCCACCTTTAACGAACTACCATGACGAGGAAGCTAGTATGAGAGCTAAGGGATTAGAGCTGGAGAAGGAACTCAAAGCTTAACGCCAGTCGTGGAGAGGGTCATGAGGAATCTGAGGGAAGAACCAAAAGAAAAAGAGAGAGTCGCAACTGATTACTCTAAAGAGGAGGAAGAGCGTGAGACATCGTTCAAGCGGTGGAATAAGAAAAAGAAAGCACGCTCTTAGACATTGATACCAAAGAAGAAGAGGGATGGCCAAGAAGATATTATCCCGACAAAAGAAAGGAAAAAGAAGAAAAGAAAGAACACCTCTGTGGCATCTGTCACAAGAAGCCCCATATCCAAGAAGAAAAATCTAATCGAATTGAGGGAATGTACAGCGTAGGCAAAGCAATTTTTGTTTGCAAAAGTGATAGAGTGTTAAGCGCTCTATTAGAAGAAAATAGTCCGGTAGGAGAAGGGTTTTTCATAGCTCACCTTGCTAGATTTCATAATGAAGACAATCAAGGTTAGAGACTAGAAAACATTTGTAAGTTCGAGCATTGTGGTATGCATGACCTGGTGTAAGAACTTTACAGCAACATCAACTCGAGTGAAGGGTGCACAATGCGAGTCTAGAGGAAGGCGATAGATTAGAGTGCTGAGGCATGGAACAAGGTGCTCGGCTTCGAAAACAATATAAAGGAAGAATTCAATAGAATGACCACTGTGCCGCCAGCCACGCTTCTACAGGCATGCTTAGAGAGGATTGGTCTACCTAGAGCTTTGTGGAATGCAAATACATCATCAATCCATCTATCTGAACTAAGAAATGCATTATTGGCTTAATTTCGTTACGAGTCTTATGCCATCCACTCATGACACGATTTTTACTAGGGCTAAAGACCTTTTGATATATGCCATCTGCGCAGGCCTCACTCTAGACATCGGTCGCATCATCGAGGAAGAAAATGAGATGTGAGTCAAGAAGGTGCAAGGGAAGATCTTTTTCCCTCTCTCCATCACCTTGTTTTGCATTAATCAAGAACAACAACCACTGTCAACGGACGAAATGTTGCTGCCAAGCTCTATCTATTAGGCCTTGGAAGTAAGGTTGAAGAGAGCTCAAGTCATTGCCCGAGCATCCCTGTCATAACAGACGCCTCCAGCTCAGCGAACAGCGCCAGCCCAAGCATCCCAACAAGGCACAAGCTCAACTAGGATATGTGAAGGGATCCTACGTTAACTTGAAGAGCATTGAAGCCAAGCTCAGCATCAAGCCTGAGCCTACTAGGCTTATGCTGAGAATCGGAATGCACTAATAAAAAATGAAATGAATGCAATGGATCCAAAAGTGTAATTCTCGTACTTCTCCACTGATGTATGGTTAGATTGGAAGCCACCTTCCCAACCTTTAGAAGCCCACTGGTCGAGCTCCAACTTTTCCAGTTAAAAAGGAAGTTTTTGTCTTTTCCCTATCATTCTCTTTATTAGCTGCAATCTATATGTTTTTCTTAGTTGTAAATTTATAAAATCAATTAGACTTTCTTGTTAACAATAACTGAAAGGAGCTATGCTTTGCCCTAACTTTGTATTCATATTTTAAAAATTCTCATAAGCAAAATAAAAACTTAGTTTAGCTTAGAGATTTTTTAAATGAGTGAATTTACCAGAACGCAGAGAGCAATGGCAATAAAATCAATCTCAATAGGAAGAGAAATTGGGTACCTCTGAGGATTAAATCTGAAAGCTTGAAGCATTAGAATCAAATCTTAGAGCAAATTAAGTTTGGGGGGGAACTAAGACTCACTTTCATTGAAGACAATGAAGAGTTTATGTTTGGGGGTGAGAACAGGCTTTTTTTTAATTAGAAAAGAACCTGAAAAGGTCACAAAAAAAAAAAAAAAACTTGAAAAAAGAAAAATCAAAACATTTTGGGTAAAGTAAAAGTATAAAGTGCTAGTAGCCTCAGAATCTCGAAGTATTCCGCCGTTTACCGTAAGCAAAAAGCTTTTATATTATTCCCAGGGCCTAGGTGTGCTGCTTTATACTCAAGCTAGCCACTCCAGGAACTACAGAATGTGAGCATTGTAAACATGAGTGCAACCCGAGTAGGAATGCGAGAAAGCAAAAGTGGGAATCCTCGAGGGATTTGAGAGCCTAATTAAGTATGCTTAGGATAGAATGTTTTGGGCAAAATTAGGATGATTCATGGATTGAATAATTTGTTTTAGAGTTGTAGGAATTAATTGTTAGAGCGTTCAATTTGCTGATCGAAAAAGGAAGAAGTTATTGTCAATGAAGGAAGTATGCTAGCAAATTCAGGATTCTAAAAATCAAAAAGTGAAAATTTGGCGAGAATTTCTTACGACATGGAATACAAAGCGTAGCACACTGCTAGATTCTTTTCCATTACCAGGGTCATGCATATAGAATTTATGAATTATCTCCCATCAGCATTACACATCTAGCATTGCTCGGGACGAGCAGTTCAGGGGTTTGATATCTCTAAATAATATAGTTATTTAAGCCTTATTTCTAGCATCTTTTGACTATATGTGCATTGAATAGATAAAATCTAGAGTTAAGATGATATAATAATTAAAGATAAGTGTGTAAATTATGCATAAAGAGTCTAAAGAGCTTTAAAGATAAAACTAGAATAAATTAATAACTTTTTGTAAAGAAATTGAGAATGTCCAACGCTTTGAGCGATAACATGTCAAGAACCCAAGTCTCGGTGACATTTTGTCTTATGAGCAGAACTTGGGAAACCGTATGCATTGCCAGGATGCAAATTCAGATGCTTTGGAGGACGCAAATTAAGTTTATTTTCTCGGCTAAAACACAAAAATGTAGGAAGATCTTTTATCTCACAGAAAAGATAAAGACAAGCTTTGAAATCTTCTAAAGATCAAACTTGGGCCACATGGAAGACATACTGTTGGGACGAAACCGACACACAACAATACAAAATAACAATTAAATGAGGATGATGATGTGGACAGTGTAGGGTTTTGCCTAAGCAAAATACGTGCTCAATTCAAGTGAAATATGCTGTAGCAAGTTTTGAATTAAGTAAAGGTCATTCTCCACAAGGATTTATCATGCTTTCGATCCGTTTTTATGTAAGAGTCGAGTATAAAAAGTTATTTAATGAAATGATTAATCACTAACTATGTAGGCGAATAAAGAAATAACAAAGATAATAATATGAGAGAAGTATCAGAAGGGTTAGGGTAGGGGCTTTGATAAAGCGGTTAGGATAGCGACGGTAAACAACCGCCAGGTTTCCCTTTGCTCTCTCGAGCTCTTAGTTTGGTTATCTCGAACTTAAACACATATTAATGTAACTGCCGCACTAGGCAAACCTTATCTCTAAGTGTTTTTTTATTAGCAGGCAAACCTATCAATTCCAGTGTTATACATGCAAGATCGCTCTACTTTTTTTTTCTCTCGAAGCGAAGTAAAGTTATACATACGGTGTGTTAAATAGAATGTAAATGAAATTAACACATCATGCATAAAAAGTTCAGTTCGCTAGCCCTTCGCCCCAAGCGAAACACCTTACTTCCCCGTAACCTTCCAATAATAGGTTTAGCTACTTGATAACTCTCAACTAGAGCTTATTTTAGGCTGCTATTAGGTACATTAATCTTAAGAAATAGGAGAAATAAAGGTCATAGTAGTCAAATTACGAGTAAAAGCTATCAATAGTCGCATGCATATATAAAATAGCATCGGAAGCATTATTTCAAGTTTTTAGCATAAATCTTGAATAAACTGTGTCTAATCAATGCTAATTGCAGGAAATGCGAAGCTAAACCACGGGAAGGATAAAATAGTGTGAACGATGACCAGCAGCGCAGGAAGGCGCGAATTTAAAATGAAAATATGTTCAGAAAAGACACGCCAACAAGGAAATAATCGAGAATCAATCAGCAATTAAGTTGGCGCCAATCAAATAAATTCTAGCAGAAATCAAGAGATCCTGCATTAATGAAGATTTTATAACTCACCTCAACTTGTCGGCCAAGTAAATCATCTCTATAAATATAAAAGCAAGGAGACGATAAGAGGTGAATTGGTCAGTTGGCCATGAAGCCTATCGTGGAGAGTATCAAGTGGTGGTGATCGTAGGAGCCGATGACAAGGGGACTGCACATCTTAAGCCGCACCAATTCCATTTTACTATTTTTATTTAGAAGTAGTTGTAATTCTAAATATTAGTAGTTGCAATACAATCATCTGGCTTATACTTCTTGCTTATGTTTATTACTATGATACGCTATAGGAGTTGCTAATGAATATTCATGATTAGGAACATGTTAGAAGCGTAGGTTAAAGAATTTTATACTACTGCATCTATTTACGTAATTATATATGTGCGTCGATTAGCTACCCACGCATGTGAGAGATCAGAAGAAGGAACCACGAGATGACCCAGTAGGCTACAATAGGTTGAGCATAAATCTTTATATCATTTAGAGTGTTAGGAATAACCTCACTATTGCTTGCGTTACCCTAAGATAGTATGAAGATCTCAGCGAGAGCTGGATCTGTATAAATCATCAAGTATGGAAGTGCTTGTTCGATCTGGGATGCAAGAAATTTGATAACTAGTTCGGCATTCCTAAAATCTTCGATTCTTGATTATTTATTTATTCTCATTGCATTCATATTTATTTCTGTTCATCTGCATCACGTTTATGTCAGTACCCAAAACAAACCACAAATCTCAACGCTTTTTTACTTTCTACATAATTCTCGTCTTAACACTACTAATTTTAGAGCATTAATCTCTGTGGGATCGATAATTTATATACTTGCTCGCTATAATTCCACCGTGTATACTTGCATGTAATGCGATTCTGAGTCACACTTAGCAACAAGTCTTTCCGAATTAGTTACTGTACAATTATATTAACACTCGAGTCGCATCGGCTGCTCAGCAGTAGCACCGCCGATCACTCTTATACTGGTAAACATAATAAAAATAAATAATGAAATGGTAAACATGCTCTTTAACGGAATATTAAGTAAACGAAAGTGATTAACGACGAAAATAACAAGAAGTCAAGATGAAAAGATAAGAAAACTTTTAGAACTTTGTTAACACCAAATATCTCTGGTGAAACTCCGGTTATAACTTAACTCCTAAGAAAGCACGTAAACTATGCTAGAAAGCAGTAAAAGACAACTACGGTTGGCAAAATTGCTCTGACGGCCTTAAAGACTAAACGGAGAAGAATTTGGTCAGAATGGAGAGAACTCTGAGAAAACTAACAAATGCCTAAAATTATGAATTTTCAAACTGTTTGAAAGGTGATGCCTCTCGCCTTTTATAGGGTTCCCATTAGCTTCGGCGAACGGTCTGCTCCACGATCGCTACTCTACCAAAAGCCTATTCCACTTCTGACACTCTTGCACCATGATCTGCATTGTTGGCTGCATCAGAGCAGACATAAAGCAACGGCTGAGATTGACCGTAAACTTCCAGATATTTGCCACGCGTCCTTTGGATGAGATATTTTTTAATAACTCATCTCTTTTTGTTAATTGCTTGCTTTGCTGAGGTGACGCGGGGTGGTTTTCAGGACTTGCTTTGACGGGACTTTACCTTCGCTTAAGTAAGTGGCTTCCTTCTTCAATTTCACTATGTTCCCATGTTCACTACAACAAATTAGAAAGTATCAACTCCTTTTTTAACACTTAAACAATTTTTTATCCAGTTATTCATATTTGCTACAGAGAAACACCAAAAAGTATCCTAACCAGAAAACTATAGGATATTTCGCTCAAGCACAGTAATGGGCACATGGGGGCGAAATTCTAAACATTATCAATTAATTATAGAAAATTTTATCTAAAAACATATTAATTTAAGCTACTTTAACTCTAAATTCTTGAGAGTTATCACACCCCCAAACTTGCATTATTGTTTGTCTCGAGTAATAGCTTAATTTTCCATTAAGAACATTTGCTTTTCCCTATCTTTTCTTCGATTCAGCAGCGTATCGCTTCTCTACTTTGCTAAGGCAATTAACAAATCAATATGAGACCTCAATAAAATTTCTAAGTAAAGTTCTTCTATAACTGGACCATGCTGGGTGAAACTTTTAAATTTTCAGGAAACTCCATTTCATAATTCGCTTTAGCCTTCATTCTCGCAAATCCCTTTTGGCTTAGAACTTTAACCTTTTTTGTTCTTTTATCCTTACTAATCAATTAGATTTAACTTTTCGTTTTAAGCTCTTTCTCGCCCTTTATTTTGGTACATCTCTTCTTTTGCCGAAGTGAATACTCTCATTTTACAGCTTGCTGGGAATCCCTCACTTACGTTTCCTACTATCGTTTGCTCAATTTTCATAAAATGTTTTAGATAATGATAGGTACGCGATGTTAGAGCAAATGATAGTGGAGAGATGATCGTAGAAACTTGGCTATTAGCCTTTTGATTCACTTCGCTCTTGCATTTATTTGGGAAAAATTAAAATTTTTTATGTTTTTTTCCACCGTTGGGTCTAGACTAGCAAATTTCACCATTTACTTCAGCGAAATGGCAACCATTCAATTAGTTTTTCTTCATTGAATTGCTCTTGAAGCATGTTTGATTTATGCACTTTTTGCGAGCATGTTTATATTTTTGGCTTCGGCAAACTCTACCCCAAAACTTAGACTTTTCATTGTCCAAATGAAAACGCTCAGCACCCTCAAACTTAGAGTTTGCTAAAAGTTTAAGGCTTGGGTTAATTCTAATCGAGTTTGCTTGGTTAAAAGATTCTGCGAAAGTAAATTTCTAAACTTAATGAATTTTTAAAAACTAAGGCTTATGCTCCTCACAAAATTTCGCGTCGTTCAATTTAAGGTTTCCCTCCAGCATCGAAGAGTTATAAAATTACTTGATAAAGAAATAAAGTTAAATTGAACAAAAAGGAAGTTCATAAGAATTTGCAAAGAGATAACAAAAAAACATCGCTGAAGCTGAAGGTAGATAGTAATCTAATTGAGCATTTACAAAATACAGGAAAGATGAAAATGAAGTGGGCGAAAGCAAATATACAAAATTGCAACAAAATGATAAGGGAGGAAAAAGTTAGAAGACAAAGATTTCCATTTAAGGTACTGACGGATCTTTGTTGGGTTATGTTCGATGCTTAAGATAAGCATCAAACCTGGCGGTCAAGGCCATTAACAACTGGATACCTTCATCTCTATTGATGGAAGTTACTGTTGCTGCTTTACCGGCTTTGCCTTTGTGAAAGGATTTTGCAGCGAATTTGGTTGCAATGCATAAAGGTTTCCGTCTTGGCAAAGTCACTTCATTAGGTCTGACCTTGACACCTTAGTAACTGTAGAGTGCTGAAATGAAGTGTGGGAACATGATGCAGCTCGCTCGCTTCCCAACCCAAGTGTGAATCTTGTTGGCAATGATTCACCCTACGTTGATGGAGAGGCCAGCTATTATTGTCACATTAATAGGGATCGCGGCAGCGTCAACGTCAATTCATGCATGGTGGGCATCATGCAAAACTTGATAAATGAAGCCCAAATGTGAGCTTCGTCATTTAAGTTCGCCGCAAGAAACTTCTTCGATTGCGGCCCTTCTTCCCACGTTGCTCCTTCAATGGCAATGACATCGAGGTAACTTGCTAAAGCACTGTCTGAGTGTTCTCTCAACAAAATGTCATATTCTGATTCCTCGTTGTCTAGGCTGAAAAGCTCGTTCCAGTCCTTGGGCGCCCAACTGATCCAGCGCTCCCTTACAATCACTTGGTATTGGGAGTGATCGAGTATACTTACATAAAACTCGATCATTCAGTCTTGCTTCGCTTCCTTATAAGGAAAATAGATATCCCCCCAGCCTCCGCTCTAAACATGTTCAACTATAGGGACTGGCACTCATTCAAAATCTAGGTCAAATCCTTGCTTAAATAGGAAGCGTTTCGACTACAACTCGCGCTTATTAGCATTGATTATGTTGTGCCTATCTTTCGCTTGATGAGCTTCTTCCACTTCGTTTCCTACTGACCTTTCCCTTTTGTAGCCATTTACGGTGGCAAATTCTCCTTGTCTTGACTATTGGTTCTTGTTCTTTTTAGAACCAGCATTTTCTGATTTTTTTTACTGGCTCTAGCCTTTTCTTGATCAATGGCTCGACCTTAATTTTTTTCCTTTCGCTCCTTCCTCTCTTTGGCTGCAATGGCCCATTCTTTCTCTTACTATTTTTCCAATTCCTTGTCAGAGTCATTATCAGCTTCCCTTTCGCTGGGAGTAACTTCTTGGTTCTTTTTGCCTTTAAAAAATTTGATTTCGCTGGGAGTGACTAGGTGACAACTGTGAGTCATCCCCAACGGGCAACGATTCCTTCGCTATGCACTCCTTTTCTGACCCTAATAGATCCTCAATAGGGCTTACAAATTCTTCTTTGTTCTCTTGCAGTTTTTCCTCAAAGCTTTCCCTTTCGACATCTACATCTTGTTCATCGAGATCCACTATACCTAGCGCTATAGCATTGGTAGAGAATTATCCAGTTGGCAATTATGCGTCCTCCGCTGGAGCTACGGGTTCTTCTTCTGACTGAACCTCTTCATTAACCTCCCCAAACAGTTCTTCATACAACTTCGCAATAGCAAGCGTAGTCGATGTCGTAGATCATGATGGCAGCTTAGCGGTTGAACTCCCTCGTCCACATAGGCCAAAGGAGTTTCTCAGACTTTTGAAGCTTCGACGTATCTATTCGCCGTTCGCTGCTTCCTTGCACTAGACTCTTCTTTTTTCTTCCATCTTTTTACTTTCTTTTATTTTCTCTCCAACGTCGTCTTCTCTTCTGCTATTCGCTGAGCTAACTCCTTTTCCATTTCCTCCATTCGCTTCAAGAGCGCAGGATACTACCGGCGCAACAGCTTTTGCTAGTTCAATGTCTTGGTGACTAGAACTTTAGAAGGCTTGGCGACACTAGCCTCTGCAGGCTTGATCAACTTCGGTTAATGCTTGGAACTAAATGACGAGTTTAAATTCGCAGGAAGTGCATCGCAAATGCAGACGACGAATGGAGCAGCTGAGTCAACAAAACAAAAAAAGGAAAGACTAGATGTCAATCAAATTATGGAATCACTAGAACAAGGATGGAAAGAATCGACAAATGAATATTCCAGACGGATATCTGTGCAAATATTGAACATGATCAAAAAGAAACTTTGGACTCTATAAATGGAATTACAATCGGAAGAATTGAGTATGCTGGTTCGGAGAGGATACTACCGTTGATGAGCGAAGAAGACACTGGGGTCTCTTGGAAGACCTCGACGAATTCTATTCATCTGTAGTTCTGAAAGATTCCCGTACCATGCAGTGTTTGTAGAAGAAGGCTTCACTGGCAACAGTGATGACAATTTCACCTATGCCATAGCCTATATTGTAATTTAATATATTGTAGTTCGTAACATGCAATGTAGTTTAGCCTCATATTGTAAGAGTAGTTTGTAACACTTTCTTGAGATTTATGTTATGCATCTTTTGTTTCAGACTTGATCTTCTTTGGACAATGGTCGGTTAGCATTAATATTAAGAAGCACCCTTAGGGAGAAATTCATAATGCTCATAACGAAATTGTTTAGCAATGAGAGAGTAAAGTAGTATGGATGGCGGTTGTATGTGTTTCTCAATCGTTTGACAATCCACGCGCGAGTACTTAGCATTTGCCTTAGAAAAAGGAATGTTAAGAGCCTAACCTAACTGTCATCATTAGGCAATACTTAGTCTTAGGCATTTTAGAGGGGAGTTAGGAATAACCAACTCACTAGCTGAATATGTCAAACTTGTTATTAAAAGTAAATCTACGGGCAATGTACCGAAAGGTTACAGTACAAGTGCTCTGGAAGGAGGCTCGAGGTAAAGTTCAGTATATGCAATTTTTCTCATCACAACTTATCTATAATCAATCTAGTTTACAATTCGAGGGTCTCTTCATTAGTTAATTAGCTTTGCATATAAGGATTTCTCATTAGATTTAGGGGTAAGATGTTAATAAGCATGTAAATGAAAAATATGTTATAATGTTGTTTTAATGTTTAGCACGCTTCGATTAGCTATCCACACATGTTTTCCTCCAGTAAACTTGGAAAAGGAAACTGGCAGAAGACCCAGTAAGTTACGTTTAGTCTGATGAGAATTCTTTCGCATCATTAAATAGAGTTAGAGTTAACTCTGCTAGCGCTTGCGATGCCCTGAGCTTAACTTGTGCAAAATTGCAGCGGAAGCTCGGTTGTGCACCAACTAATGCGGAAGCATTAGTTAGTTGGGAAGTATGATTTTTAATTTACCAATATTGCATCCTTGTTACATTGCTATCCTTGGCTTAACTTGATATCCTAGTTCTTAGTTTCTAGTTCTTAGATCGCAATCTTAGTTCTTTTTCTTATCAATTGCACAACTTCAAACCTCATGCTTCTTTAGTTTATTCTTACTGACTCTTAATATACATCTACTCGTTTCAAATTTCATGTGGAGATCGATAATGTACTTATTACTTACTGCAGACGGCGTATACTTGCGTAAGTGCGAATTGCGCACAAGGCAATTAGTAGCCAGCAGTCAAATTTTTGGTGCCGTTGTCAGAGAATTTGGCAACTAGTAGGCGTAATTAAGAGTTGATCTTAAAGTAGAAGACTAACTTGTTTAACTTTATCGCATGGGGGATTGTGGCACAACAAGTGGTTGAGGTAGGAGCAGCAAAATGCATCGTTCGAAAGAATTTGAACATTTAGCAACCACCTATGCAACACTTCTAGCACTGCGTAACAGGAAAGTAATGAACTTTCATATCTGCTACACCTGAAAGATAAACACCAGGTATCGATTCAATGGCGTCAAACATTGATTTCTCAGATGTTTATCTTGTTGAGACCACAATGGAACAAGTCGCACCTGAATAACTTTTTACGCAAGCAACCGATGAAGTTCAAACAGGATTTGAACCGTCTCTGGTGGAAATCTTCAATTTAGGGAGAGAACTCTGCTAGTTGTAACTAAAGTACTAGAAGAGTTAAACTTGACCGTGGAAAGATCTGCAGTAAAGGACCAGAACATCTGTACGCATGAAAGTAGTTTGAGGTAAGGACCAGAAACCTCAGAATTGAGAGCTTCTGAAGAGCTCGAAATAGAAATTGTGACCGAGGAAGATCTTGCGAAGCAAGAGAAGGAGGCCAAAGAGGTAAGAAAGGCCATGAAGGTAGCCAAGTAACTTGACAGGGCTGAAGAAGAGGCTAAATGGGCAATGAAATAAAAAGATGTGGAACTTGCTTGAAGTCCGGCTAAAGAAGATGCAGCCAACAAAAAGCATGTTGCATCTAGGGGCACGAAAAAGCCAAGGAAGGTCATAATGATAAAAAGACATCAAGTCAAGAAGAATAGAAGAAATGATGTAGTATGGTCATGCTCAAGGAAGAAGAGGAAGAGCTTCACTTGATACAAATGAGCCAGAAAGACAAAGGGCAAGAGTATTGTTGAGTCTTGATGAGGTGAAACTTGATCACTACCAGTGAAAACACGACGATTGAGTGGAAGCACTACTGCCAAGCAGGGGGAGATGGCCAAACCTGCAAGAAAAGATTTCTTGCAAGAGTAGAGGTTTGCCAATATTACGCTGAGCCAGGAAATTCAAAACACCATCACGTAGAGAGAATGTGACAATTTCTGCAGATCAAGCGCAGATGCTAACCCTAGTTGGGTTCAGGAATTTTATAACAACGGAGTTAAGGATGCCCAATGCTACACAACAATAGCAGGGAAGAAGATTTGCTAGAATGCTGAAGCATGAAATGACCTATTTGGATCCCAAGAATATAAGGAGGCTCAGTATGATCGATTAATCAGAGCTCTAAAAGCCAAGGATGTGAAGGCTTGCCTGTAAATGGTGGCCATGTCGAACACACAGTGGGTAAAGAATAAGTCGTTTAATCGTTTCGACCTTAATTGGAAGGCACACCACTGGAACAACTTTGTTAAGACTAGCATCATGCCAACAACGCACGAGACAACCTTGTCTCAAACGCAGATGTTGTTAATCTATGCTATCTATGTAGGGTTGACAATTAACATTGGGCACATCATCGAGGATGAAATTAGGCGTCAGATAAGGAACACGCACAATAAGTTATTCTTTCCACACTCCATCACAGCGTTATGCCGCAATCAAGGGCTACAATGTGATCCAAAGGATTGCACACTAAAGGTTAAAGCAGTCTTTCAGATGGCCTTTAACAAACGTAAAGTCAAAGCGCCAACAATCATGGACATGGAAAAACAGCTCAGAACAACAAGGACCAGGATGAAGGCGATTGAGCAAGTAGTCCCAGAACAGTAGCAAGGATCACCTTCAAGGGTCAATCCAATCATAAGAAGTCCAGCCCCACCAACAAGTTTGATCATGGAAGATGAGCTTGAAACTGAGACTATCTCTCCACCGAAGAAAAGGTAGAAAGGGGAGAAGGAAGCAGCAAACTGAAAAGCTGTGGAAAAATGTTCTGGCCCGATTATCAACACAGACCGGGGAGAGCAGCTAGCTGAACTAGCTGTATAACCTGGTGCTAAGCAGTAGCAATAGCCACCTTCAGTAGCAGTAGAACAACCACTGATAACCAATCTAGTGAGTGCAAGACCTCCGCAACAGTTAACAGAAGAAGGGAGGAAATGTAGCACAAGAACTCTTTACCTTGTTAACTGAGACTCAACATCAGAACGAGGAATTCCAGAATCAGGTGCTGCACTTCATACGATAAAGTTTTATAGGTTGGACATATATGCAGAAGAGGGATCGGGACATTCGAATAGAGTTCCAAAGAAGGAACGTGCAAATTTTGACTCCCACATTTTCCAACAGAAGTGCTTCAAGAATGGATGCCTCCAGCAGAATCTAAAAATTTGCACATTTAAGGTGCCGATTCGGAAAATTAAAGGAAGCCTCTATCCATGACTTGGTAACACAAGTTTAACTGCAATTTTTATTTCTTTGAGCCGCATAAATTAGAACTTCCTTACTGCATTACTAATATGCCTGAATCAACATTGTAGACTGCATATTGTTGTATGTCTCATAACTGCAATCCATAGGTTATTGATTTTCCTTTTAAATGAGACATAGGGAGATTAGCGGTACCAGGAGAGCGAGTTCACTAGGATAGAGAAAGCATTAGTAATAACAGATGCTCTGAGTAGGAAGAGAGAATGAATATCTAAGGGATAAATCTGAAAGCTCAAAGCAAGGAAGTCAAATCTAAGATTTAAATAAGTTTGGGGGAACTAAGCCTCACCTTTATTGAGGGCAATGAAGACTGTAAGTTTGAGGGTGAGGGCAGCCCGAAGAGCATACAAAAAAAATCAAAAATCAAAACATTCTGGCAAAAACTAAGGCATTAAGTGCGAATACGCCATAGGATTTCTATTATTCCACTATCCACTATTAACGCAAGCTAAAACTTTCCATTACTTAAATGAGGCGTTTTATGCTCAAACGAAACATTTTAAGAACTACAGATTACGGACATGAGTATAACCTGATAGGAATGCGACAAGCATAAGCCTCGAAGGATCAAGGAACCTAATTAGCAACCTCGGCAGAATGTTTTGGGCAAACTTAGGAGGATCAAGGAATTGATCAATATGTCTTGGACTCGTAGGCATTAACTTGTAGGAAGTTTAATGTGCTGGCCGAAAATGGATAAAGCTAGAACCAATGAGAGAAGCAGACTAGTTTACATTGGGGCCTTGGGTACTAATGATACCTTATGTTTTAGTTAAAAGGAAAAGCATGAATTATGGATTGTAAAGAGGATTCATTGTGATATTATATTCAACACTTTCCTACACATTTAAGGCCTATTAGCTGTATAGGTATTGCTCGGGGCGAGCAATATTCAAGTTTGGGGGTTTGATAGCACTAAATAATAGCATTATTTAAGCTTCCTAAACTCGGCATTCTATTCTATAGTAAACGAGTAAACAACATGAAATGGATAGTTAATCGACTACATTCGCATTTATCGCGCATTATGGCCTATTTCACGTGCATACTAGGAGTTTGAGAATAATGTGGTTTTTAGAGGTAAAATGCAGAGAAACTATGGCTAATGCTTAGAACTCGCTGACGTGTTTAAATTTGTAGAAAGCGGGTCATAAATATGGACGAACAATGGAGCAATCGAGTCAACAAGATAGAAAAGGAAAGACTGGATGTCAATCAAATTCCAGAATCACTGGAACAAGGATGGAAAGAATTGACAAATAAATATTCCAGACAAAGATCTGCGTAAAGATTAAATGTGATCAACAAGAAACTTTAGACACTATAAATGGAGTTGCAATCGGAAGAATTAAGTGTTCTGGTTCAGAGTGGATACTACCGTTGATGAGCGACGAAGACACCGAGATCTCTTGGGAGACCTCGGCCAATTCTGTTCATCCGTAGCCCTGAAAAAACCCAGTACCATGCGGTGCTTGTAGAAAAGGCTTCACTAGCAACAGTGATGACGATTCCACCTATGCGATAGGATATATTGTAGTTTAGTATATTGTAGTTCGTATCATGTAATGTAGTGTAGCCACATATTGTAGGAGTAGTTTGTAACGCTTTCTTGAGATTAATGTTATGCATATTTTGTTTCAGACTTGATTTTCTGTTGACAATGGTTAGTTAGGGTTAATATTAAAAAGCACCCTTAGGGAGAAATTCATAATGCTCATAACGAAATTGATTAGCGATGAGAGGGTAAAGTAGTAAGGATGGCAGTTGTATGTATTTCTCAAGTGTTGATTGACCATCCACCTGCAAGTGCTTAGCATTTGCCTTGGAAAAAGGAATGTTAAGAATTTAACCTAACTGTAATCACTAGGAAATGCTTAGTCTTAGGCATTTTAGAGAGAAGTTAGGAATAACCAACTCAATAGCTGCATATGTAAAACTTGTTATTAAAAGTAAATCTACGGGCAATGTACCAGAAGGTTGCAGTCAGGTGCTCCAGAAGGGGGCTTGAGGTGAAGTTCAGTATGTGCTATTTTTCTCATGACCAATCTAGTTTTCATTTTGAGGGTATCCTCATTAGTTAATTAGCTTTTCATATAAGGATTTCTCGTTAGATTTAAGGGTGGGATGTTAACAAGCATGTGGATGAAATAGATATTATAATGTTGTTTTAATGTTTAGCACGCGTTGATTAGCTATCGCTTGTTTGCCTCTAGTGGACTTGGAAAAGGAAACTGGCGAAAGACCTGACAGGTTACGTTTAGTCTGATGCGAAGTCTTTTACATAATTAAATAGAGTTAGAGTTAACTCTGCTAGTACATGCGATGCCTTAAGCTTAACTTGTGCAAAATTACAGCGGAAGCTGGGTTGTGTACCAACTAATGCAGAAGCATTAGTTAGTTGGGAAGTATGATTACTAATTTACCAATATCGCATCCTTGTTACATTGTTATTCTTGGCTTAACTTGATATCCTAGTTCTTAGTTTCTAGTTCTTAGATTGCAATCTTAGTTCTTTTTCTTATCAATTGCACAACTTCAAATCTCATGCTTCTTTAGTTTATTCTTACTTACTTTTAATATACATCTACTTGTTACAAATTCCCTGTGGAGATGGATAATGTACTTATTACTTACTGCAGACCACGTATACTTACGTGAGTGCGAATTGCGCACAAGGAAATTAGTAGCCAGCAGTCAAGTTTTTGGAGTCGTTGCTGGGGAATTTGGCAACTAGTAGGCGTAAATTAAGAGAATATCTTAAAGTAGAAGACTAACATGTTTAACTTAATCGCAAGTGGGAATGTGGCACAATAAGTGGTTGAGGCACGAGCAACACAATGCATCGTTCAAAAGAATAGGAACACTTAGCAACCATCTATGCAACACTTCCAGCACTGCGTAATAGGAGAGCAATGGACTTTCATATCTTCTACACTTGGAAGATAAACGCCAGGTATCGATTCAATGGCATCAAACACTGATTTATTGAATGTTTACCTTGTTGAGACCATAATGGAATAAGTCGCACCTGAGCAACTGTTGTGTAAGTAACCGATGAAGTTCAAACAGGAACTCAACCTTCTATGGCGGAAATCGCCAATTTACGGCGAGAAGTCTACAAAACTGTAACTGAAGTACTAGAAGAGTTAAACTCGACCGTGGAAAGATCTGCAGTAAAGGACCAGAACATCTGTACACATGGAAGCACTTCGAGGCAAGGACCAGAAACCTCGAAATTGAGAGCTTCTGAAAAGCTCGAAATAGAAATCGAGACTAATCAAGGCAATAATATTAGAAGAATTTTTACAATTACATAACCAAAATTGTAAACAAACTAAGAAACAACATAAAACAAAGGCTAATATAAAAATTAAACCTATCCTAGAGTGGACATAATAAATGTTTATTGAGGGGAAAGATATTACCACTTTGCTCATTGAATTATTTCAAGGATTTCACCAAGAATTGGCCTCTAAATTCCAAGTTCTTTAAATAAGTCTAGCCCAAGAATATGTATTAACATTTAGCCCAAAAACAATCAAGAAACTTTGATTATGTCCCCATGAATTTGTGGTGGTTCAATTTGGCATAACACAACCCCAAAATTGTATAGATGACATGCACAAAAAAACACCACTGACGCAAGTGATAACTCTCAATAAGAGAATTATTTGGAATGCAAAAGCATCTATGTAGCATAAGAACCATACTTGAACTGAATGATTATCGTGTTTAAATAAGTTTTTGTGATAAGAAATCCTAAATTATACAGAGGAATAAGAATTAAAGATTTAAAGTGATTTGACTCATGAATGTGTGTAATATGCGTCAACTTTATTATAAATCGTGTTTCACATCAATTCTTGCTAATTCAGTATGTTGCTGCAGGATACATTCCAACAGTGGGAAAAGAGAAATAATGAAGAATATCGGATGTAAGCGACATCTTTGCAATCCACAAAATATAAGCAAATATTCATGCGTGTGAGCAAATATGGAAAAGTTAAATTGGGCAGCGAATATCTTTACACAAGCAAAATTATGGATATCATAATGTCGGATAAAATCTGGTAGTAATTATATCCACATAAACTCACTTATAGAAAAAAATAATTTCAGACAACAACTTTCAGAAAATATTAACACTCATGGAGACTTTTATGGAAAGAATAATGTTGAAAAAAATCATCTAGTAAATATGGAATAGATACAGATCTTAGTCGATAATCATAATTTGAAAAAACATTATAAATACCCAAAGTTCATCAACCAATGAAGGAGGTTGAAACGTGCGGAATAAGGCCACTATCTTCGAAAACCTTCTCCTTCAACCAAGCAATAGAGGTTCTTGGCAGCAGTTGGTTTTGACTCTGCAAGAAGCTCCATTAACGACACACTTTATTGCTTTCATTATTGGTTTATCTTTATTGACACTTTGTCTTTACTTTTCCCTAGTAGTTACACCTTTTATTTCAAGCTATACTTCCAGCCTTGTTAAACATTTATGATTGTTTTATGAGGGTGTTTTCTTTAAATTGCATTATTGCTTCTTTATGTTAGCATGAACTAGTTATATTACATGGAGGATTAGGGTAATATGAAGTGCAATTGAATGTTAAACCTTGTGATCAAGGGATGTTAATGATAAAAAGAATGTTGAATTAATCTTGACATATTTTGTTTGAGAGACCACACAGTGTTCTCTTTTTATTTGCTCTTGAGAAAGAGAGATGGATATAGAAATCTGTGTATGTTCAGAAGGTTTACTTCAATGACTTTTGGCATTTAGTGGAAGTCTAGGATTAGTCACTGCAATAATGTTCTAATACTTGATCTTAATGTTTAAGAATTTAACAACAATTTGACAACCTTTTGTCGAATGTGCTGTGAAAGAAAACTTTATATATGAGTAGGAATAAGTCACTTCTCACCAATAAAATCACAAAAAGACGTAGCACCAATTTATCGCTTTTCTACCATTTTTACAGTTTAGTATTATTTCAGCATTCTCAATTTCAATTTGTTAGGAGTGGCTTGTAACACAATACTTAACTAGGATTTCTTTCTGTGACACTTTATTTTCATTTATTTTCATTTTATTTCAATTTATTTAAAGTCTTAAATCTAGTGAAGTGTGAAATATCCTTCTTACCAATAATTTACCTTAGAATTGTTGCACGCTTCTGGAACCTTCACCTGAGTCTTATTTCGTAATTCAATAACATGCTCATTAGATTTAGGAACACAAACCCACCACAATACTTCCCCTACTTTTCTCCATGACTCTTAGATTAACATAATTGATTGAAACACAATTCTCTGTGGAGAACGATAAAATTATAAATACTTACCACTTGTTGCATACTTAATTGCGTATACTTGCTTAAATGCGATTCATAAGCGTTGGATACTAGTATTACCTGTGCCACATGTTTAGAGTTTATCATTAGAAATTATATAGCACCAAAAGTTCACATCAGCAATTGTCACCAATCCTCTCCTTAATGGTTGTTTTTGGCTTTCGATCTCCATTGTTTTTTGCATTCTCGGCCACACATTATTTCCAAAAAAAAAAGAACGTACAATACAAAACTTCTTATACCCAATTGGGTTTTTACATTCAATCTAATAAAAAAAAAAAGTTGATGCCCACTAATTATTCCTTCAATAAAAACTTTTTGCAACAAAAACTTAAACATATAAACCATACATTCAATATTATGATTAAAAACAACATGCCTAGGCTAAATTCAAATTAAGCAACAACAAACCTGATTCTCATACCTATTGTTGGGATCTCATTAAGATTCCTAATGAGCGCACTAGAATATAAAAATTTAATTAATTAACCTACTTAATTAAAGAATTTTGTCTTATATGTTAGAAGTTGTGCCTTAAAGGTCTAGTAATTTGTAATTAAAGAACATCATATATTGCATTCAATTGTAATTCTAAACCAAACGCGTTACTTAGATTAAAGGCATTTAACCCTTGGTTATTACTATGTATGCTTGGACAAGTATGTTGGACATACAAGCAGATCAAGGTCCAAGTGATAATCTAAAGACGTCTACAGTATATGGACTATAGCTTGATGTGTCGTTCTGGTGACACTGTTAGTACACTCTACTTTGCAATAGTTGCAGGTAAACTGATTCTAGTTGTTCATGTGGAGACATGTTAGTGGGGGTACTTATGCAGAAGAGTTTTACATAAGACTGGGACATGAAATATGTTATCCATCTCAGTAATTCTGTTATAGACATCGATATATATTTCACTAGGATGATTGTATGCTAATATGATTTCAATCCTGCATAAAAAGAAGATTAAATTGAGCTAATATACACTTATGTAATGTAATGACGTGAAACTAAAATGCAGGAGATAGAAGCTTTTACGGGATACAACAAAGAGAGAGACAGAAGCAATGCAACGCATTTAAGAGACAACCGCATTTGGAGAATCACGACGACATGGAAAGAACATATAATCACTTAGCATCTGGCGTGACTCAAGAGATTCCATCTTAAATCAAGAAATCAAGCATTGATCTATACAATTCAAGAATCTTCCGTACTGATTCACCAAGTAATTCGACCCTATTTAAGGATCACCAGAGGCCTGAATGAAGTACCTAGTCAGTTGTTCGGTAGTCACTTCACCTAGAACAAGCCACTTCTGAAGAGGACAATTGAATAGTACTCGTGGAAACCATTGACAACAGAGACTGCACATCTACAACAACTGCACCATTTCAATTCATTGTTTTTGTAGGAGTATAGCTTAGACAATTTCGTAATGACATCTTTTTTTCATTTTAAAACTCATGCATCTGTTTAGCATGTTTTCATAATTTACGGCATTGGGTGAAATCTAGTGTAGAATGCATGTTAGGATTGCGCGAGAGATTGAATCTTATGATGTTGCAATTTGAAGTTAAGTATGCACCGACTAGCTACCCACGCATGCAAACCGCCAACTAACTCGGAAGATGGAACTGGCAGAAGATCCAGCAAAATATGTTAGGTCAATGCAAAGTCTCTCGCATGTTTGAAGAGTTAGGAATAACCTTACTAATACATGCATCACCTGAAACCCAGTATGAAGAATCGCAGCAGAAGCTGGGTTTGACATAAATCAATGGGTGCGGAGGCACACATTAGCGTAGGGAAGCATGATATTTAACTTGCTCCTATCGCACAATTAGAATCTTCTATAGTAGCATTTCACCTAAGCCATTTATTTCTATTGCATTTTTATCTTTATAAAATTCACAACCAAACCAACAACCAACCTAGTTTACTTTTTTTCGACTCTTGAGTTAATAAAATTATTTCTATACATCAATCCCTATGGAGAACAATAAAATAATACATATCACTTATCGCGATTCGTCTGCGTATACTTGCGTATAACCTGTAATTTGATAACTTAGATGTTAGCATTAACATCTTAACTTAGAATCAATCAACAGAATAAGATACATAGCCGATCATAATCGCACTCGATCAATGGGTAAAACTAACATTTGACCCAACTAGAATTATGAACAACTCGTAAAAGATTATATAGTAGATAACTGATAATATCCATCGATATAACTTGTTTTACAATGCGATAGAGATGGACACAAGCCTTTAGTGGAATAAGCTTGTTGTTTAACTAATATGGATTCAATCCCGAGTCGTTTAGCTTTCAATTTGTAGATCCATTAATCTTCGGGCTAACTCACAATAACTGGCACAATGATAGGTATGGAGAATTAGTTTGAATGGTTCAAACTGATTAATTAATATGTTAGACATATTAGTTGCGAGGAATATTAGTTTAATTTATTGAACTAACTATGTAATTAATATACTGAATATATTAATCAATTATTATTTTTTTGAAATGATGAATTAATATTTATTAGATAAATATTAATTGAATAAATAATTAACGTATTAGATATATTATTAATTTAACATTTATTGGATAAATATTAAAGAGAGAATTAATAGATATATTCGATATATATTAATTGGAAAATATTTATTGGATAAATATTTATTAAAGTATTTTTCAATATACTAAATGTATTAATTAGTAATTAATTTATTAATTGATTGATTAATTGCATGACCTCTTCATATTGGATGGGAAGGAAGTAGAGAAGTCTATAAATGGAGACCTTTGGTTTTTGAACTTTTCATCTCAATAATTGATACTCAAGGCAGTCTCAATAATCTACCTAGCCTCCTCAATTGTTCTCTCCTTCCCCTTTATAAAGGCTTCCCACTAAGCTATTGTTGTTGGAACAAAGATTAGCTTTGAGCCTATTCAAGAAGTTCCATGATCTATCCTCTATTGCATATCAAATGAGCTAATTAAAGAAGTTTTAGGGATTGATCCATCTGAGTTGTTGTAGATCAAATGAATCAATTCAAAAAGTTCCAAGGATTGATCCATTCTAACTATTGTAGATAAAGAGATAACATAATAATCAGAGGCGTAAGTCAATATAAGTTTCTTTGGTTTTGTAAAACAACTATCACCTAAATAGTGGTGCATGTAAATTAATTGAATTAATTAACTTAAATCAACAAAAATTAATTTTTATATCTGTTGGCTTCTGCTGTCACGTGCACCCATTCTCAACATTACAGTTTCTAAATCTTATTCTAATTCGTATGTAATTATACTTATAGAAAATGTCGTCTCTAATCTATTCTGGCGGGTCTTTGTGTTTAAGCGCCAATGGACTGTGATTCTAAATAGGTTGATCACCCAGTGGGAGCTTTATGGAGTTGGAAGAGAACTTTTGACGGGAAAGAAACCAATGTGTTCCTTGTTGACAACTAGGTTAGAAGTGTTGGAGCGTTGATTCTAAACCCTAAGAGGTCTATTTTTAGAGCTTCACCTTCCTTCTTCTTCTCGAAGAAGGAAACAATTAATTAAATAAAAAATTAATTAATATCTTTTTTTTTTTTTTGCCATTTATCATCTAATGATTAAATCATTATTAATATATCTAATATATTAATAAGCGTCCTCAATAATATTTTATCTAATGAATATTTCCAATTAATATATCTCATATATTAATTAGTTCTCTTAAATTAATATTTATCTAATTAATATTAATTTATTAATATATCTAATATACTACTAATTAGTTTTATGTATCTAATACATTAAATTAAAGCCCTCATACTATATGTCTAACACATTAATTAATTAGTTTGAACCATTCAAACTAAATTCTCCATACCTTTCAACATACCATTCTTATGAGCTAGCCTAGGGATTGTCGTAGTGAGTAGCAAAAAATGTAACATCACGAGATGCAATTTATTTATTTCCCAGTTGTGTGGAAGTAGAAGAATAGCTCCCCTTAAGGAGTGATTTCAAGACTTGAACAAAGGGTCCGCCAAGAGAAGACTAGTTTATAGTTGGACCAAAAATAACTTGTTCATTAAAGGAGTCAATGACACTTAAGGAGGAAGATATAATTGTAGGGGTAAAACAACTCATGATGGATTAATTATCAGATGATCAATTATATCCATGAACATAACTTGTCCTATAATGCGTAAAAGTGTAGCTCAGGTTTTCTAGAATAAGTATGTAGTGAACAAATGGTAATTGAATTCGAGATAAAGAGTTTAGTCCAATTAATCTTGTATCGTTGGAGCTAATAATCTGTTGGACTATAGGCCCCCCTAGGCTAGCTCATTAAAACAGTAGGTTGATAGGTATGAAGAGTTTAGTTTGAATAGTTCAAACTAATTAATTAATACATAATAATGTGAGGGTTTATTTTAATGTATTGAGTACACAGATCTGATTATTACTACATTAGATATATTAATTCATTTACATTTATGGAATAAATATTAATTAAAGAAAACTAATTAATATAATGGATATATTAATTTAAAATATTTATTAGATAATTATTATTAAGAGGATTTATTAATATATTAATTATATTAAAAATTATTTAATTATTAGATGATTAAATGGGTAAAAGATAATTAATTAATTAATCGATTGTTTTCAACCCCTTAGAAGAAGGAGGGTAGAGCTCTATAAATAGACCCCTTATACTTCCTACTCCCCTCTCCAACACTTTTGACCTAGTTGTCAAGAAAGAACCTAACTTGTTCCTTTCCTTCAAAAGTTTTCTTACAACTCCATAAAGGCCTCTCACCAAGCGATCAACCTTGGTCGGAGTCATAGTCCGAAAGATTAAGTGGATAACCTTTTCAAGAAGCTCCGTGGAGATAAGGAGTAGCTAGTCACTAGGCGCTCGGGGATAAAAAGTAGTTAAAATATATTAGAGACAACATTCTCTGTAAGTGAAGTACTTAGATTAGTTTAAACAACTACAAAACAAAGATCTTACAGATAGATTAGGTTAATTTAAAATTTTAATATTTTGCTGCGCTCACTAGGGAGCTTCATGAACTTCCAACAACATGTTGACCAATCCTTACAGTTTCTCGAGATCTGGAGTTAGGGTTTAACAGCCTATGTTATCTTTATCACTGGATAGAGGTCCCTAATCAAAATTGACTTGTGCTCGAGATTATCCAGTGTTAGGTCGTAGATGATCGATGTAGTTTCTTGTATAAATGATTGGCTAATGTATGCATTCGGTACCCTAGTTGAAGGTTTTATTGAGTATTTTTCCAATATTTCTCCTTTAGGTACTTAGCTTTACCAAGAGGACTAAGTTGGATATTGCTATTAGTTGATCAGGGGGGACACGTCGTCTCAGTTTATTATTTTATTATTTTCTTTCTCCTAAAACTATTCAAATTTTGAAATATCCTGATGGTATTTTTAGAATTTATAATCTTGGCTGGGAGAATATTTTACGATTTTACCTCTATTTATTTGAAGTTTGATTTTGGATAAACAACATGATTTGTTTGTAAATATCCATCATAGGCTTTACTTTTAAGTCATGTTTTTACATGATCTCTAAGTCTTTTTCCCCAACTATTTTCTGCAAACTCTTAAGTATTCTTTCAAACTCTTCTAGTATGCAAAAGCTTCTACACGAGCCATCATTACATACACCACATTAGGATTTGACGTCTCTTGTAGTTGATCAATGATAAGAGTAACTTGGTCAACATAAGGTTATCTTTGACAACAACTTCATCAAAAACAATTTCGAGTCGTGTCCTAATTCTATTTTCAATGACATTAGGTATCATTTGAGGATCCTTTTATCTCAAGAGACTTGTAACGATTGTGCATCACAGGTCAAATGCATGTTCTAAAGTAATTGCATTCGATGCAAATTTTTTTTACTATTGTTGAGATTTCTGAAGCAGTAGCCTTTTATGCAGCTTTTCTAAACATCAATGCTTGATTTATGTGGGAGAATTAGATTAGAGGTAGAGATATCCCACTAATTGTGTCAATTTATTCACATGAGATTTTTTAATTTTTAATTTAATTTTTTTATTTTTTGGAGTTGAGCTTAGGTTTTGTGATGATTTTGTCTGAAAATGGTTCAATCTCTAGAGTTTGATCTTCTAGTTCTTCTCTTTGAATGTATGTTCTTTACTTCAAGAACACGATGCATGTTCTCTGTATTTAGGTTGCTTGTTTATAAAAATTTCCCGACCTTCAAAGTACTTTGGAGTTTTGAATGCGTGTTTAATCCTTAGAAATTTAAAGAAACTTCAGTTTTGGTGCACTCTCTATAGAGTTTCAAATTTTTTAATCTCTCAATTGAAGAAGAGTTACTCTATTTATAGAGTTTTTATGTATCATGGATTTGGGCATGAGAATTGAGCTTGACCTCATGAACCTTTGAGCTTACTACATGAACTTCGACATACTTTAATTTGTACTCAAATTCCAAATAAATTAACTTCTAATCTTTTTTTCTTTTCTTTTTTTGAAAATCGGCTATACCCGGGGCACCACTGGCCCGTCCCTAGGCTGTGGCACCGAGATAATTTTTAATCTTAATTTTGGAACAATGATAGATTTTTAATTGACCTAAAATTTAATTAAAGTTCAGCATTAATTTGTAAATGGCATGACAATATTCTAATTGGTAGAAATTTCTCAGATAATAATGTCCTATTCTATTTATTTTGACTTACTAATTTTTAATTGCAGGGGCAGTTTTGCTAATTTTTTGAAACATAAACACTTTGGGAATGATTGGACTTAGAAGTCGAGGGAGGAGAAGAGAAGAGATGAAAAGAGGAATTGTCAACCAATGTTTGTTTTTAGTACATCACAAAAACTCTCAACTTCTTCTCAACTCATTATCAAATATCACATCAAACATTTTATTTAATTATATTAAATTTTATCTAATTTTAACTCTTTCTATTTTTATTTTTTCAATTTTAATATCACATCAAACATATTATTTAAATACATCAAATATATATAATATGTATTTATATATATAAAATAAACATCACATCCACTCACATCAATCTCTCATCTCTTCTCTCCTTATAACACCGATCTCCAAATAAGTATTTCATCTCTCCAAATCACTCAATTTTTTCTCCATTTTTTTCTTCCCTGCTCTCATCTCTTCTACTCTCCTAAACTCCAAAATCCAATCACCCCTTTATAGTTAGTTTTCTCAATATATCTAGTCATAGAAAAAACTCTTTACTTTCTGTGATTGGGCCAAAGGACTTTGTGGGCTGGGAAGTTTGTCAATTTGAGTCTTTTTTGCTGAGTTCTTTTGTTGCTAAACATATGAAATACTTATTAATAAATTATAAAAATCCAAATAAGAATTAGATATTTTCAACAATACCATCTTTGAAATACAAAATCCAAAAAATTGTTATCTTCGCTTCAATTTTAAATTCTTAAATTTTTATTTATAAATTTTTAAATGGAATACCAACTGATCAATTCCTTTTAAATTTGTAACATCTCAAAATTTACCAATTATATCTCTAAGAGATCATTTCAACTGAAGCTTGATATTTAAAAATGTTGAGAAATTTATTCATTAATCAACTATTCTAATAAAATGTCATAATACACCTCTTTTTTTGTCTTTAGCTTGATAATTAATAGATGATTTTAATAAAGTGTCATAAAATACCTTTTTTTTTTTCATTTATGACATTTTAAGTCTTGTTCGATAACTAATTTGTTTTTATTTTTTGTTTTAAAAATTTAAACCTACAGCAACTAGCTTATCATATATTTTTTTTACTTGATGCCTAAATCTTATCTATATTTTTAGAAATCAAATCAAATTTTGGAAAATAAATAAATAAATAAATATCTTCCAAAAACTTATTTTTGTTTTTGAAATTTAGTTAGCATTCACATACTTTCTTAATGAGAGAGGACATATTGTAAGAAAGATGGAAAACATTGTAGAAAATATGAATAAAAATAAGTTTAAATTTCAAAAACCAAAAACAAAATATCAAATGAATATCAAACGGAGGCTTAATTATCTTTTCCTCCTAAATTTAGTTTGGGATAAATATCATCTATCCTCTTTTTTTTTAGTAGTGTAGGTGTTTTATTTGACGGTTTTTTTGGTGGATTCATATTCGTGAGTAAGAATTTATAGATGTTGGATTAATCCCTAATTTATTTTTTCCAAACTCAACATTAATTGTGTTGACAACATATGTCGTAAGATCGTTGCTTTGGGTGGTTGTTATCCTATGTGTAAGAAGATTCATATTCTAGTAACTCTCTTTACTTTAAGTCCTCATTATGTAATTCTTTGTATTTAATTTATTTGCTCGATTTATATTGTGAATAGATCGGCACTAAGACTAAGGTTTGAGATGTTATAACCTCTTTTTGGTCTCATTTGTATGAAGAAGTGTTGTAAGATGTATTTCAGTTCTTAGTTGATGGATTGGTTTGGCTTAAAAAAAAAGCTGAAGCTATTTTGAAGGTTCTTCTACTATTTCAAATTCAATAATTCATTTTTATTTGCACTCAAAAAATCAACCGAGTTATTGTTTATGAAAACAAAAACAGAACACAAATCTTTCTTTGTATCAATTGAATATCTCAATCTATCCCAATTTCAATGACCCATTTGTCTTTTTTCCTTTACAAAAAGACTTCCAAACTCATCTAATTCCATCAATTTCACCGGTCATAACCACTTTTTATTTTTACCATTCTTTTCATAATCTCATTTTTTCCATAACAAGTTTTTTATTCTCCTCATAATCATTTTTTATTTTCCCCATAACTATTTTTTTACTCACATTATACTCACTATTTTATTTTCTTCATAATTATTCTTTTCATTCTAAATACAAGTAAGATTCTTCTCATAATCATACTCTTCACACTAAATACATAATCATTCTTCCGATAATCATTTTCTTTCATTTTTTTTTCTTCTAATTTTCACTATCCTCATATTCATTCTCTTTGTTCCAAACCCCTTATCACATTATATGCAAGTATTATCATCTTAAAAACATAAAATAACACAAAATTTCTATCCAAAAAATTTGTAATTTTTTTTAATTCAATAACCTTTGAGAATGAGAAATTTTGAATTATTACTAGGTTATAGAAGACCTATCAACTCTATCAAACAAATTGTTGATTGAAACAGAACGCTGGCAATTTTTCCATGTCCTAAACTCACTAAAAGCTAGAAGACTAGTGACCAGTCAACCCATAGGGCAAGAATGAATGATCAGTTCACAACTGCTTGAATAAAATAGATACTAATCTAATCGAATAACACAATTAACAGGCAATATTTCAAGCATTGAACATGTGATAAGTTACAAGTCATTCTCCACAGGGATTGGGTTGCCTCTAAATAAGTGTTGGTTAAGAAGTCAAGTGTAGAAAAGTAAAGGAAATTTTGGTGGGTGATTATACTAACTAATTGACTAAAAACTATATAATTACAGTAGCCAAACAAATGTTGTAAACACTGGAAAAATAAAGAGTAACACATGCAATGCTCTAAACTTCACAGAAACACCCAGTAAACAACTGTCACAATGTCTACAGACATTCCCTATATATGAAGAAAATAAAACAGAAACTTAGAAAATAGGAAAAACTGGGGAAAATATTCTAATAAGAAAATAGGTTCGGGTTAAGGGTTTTTTAAGTGCGGTTAAAATGCATCAAGGTTAAGTTTATGGTGAGAAGAGAACTCCACACAACACGTGATCAAATGTTATTTCTCCAGATTCATTCATTCTCTAAGAACATGAGCTCTTGTATCTATGCTCTTAGCTATAAACAATGAAATGTGCACTACCGAGGTGTCTATTTCTAGCCTCCATCTTTAACATGCAAGAGCTCTTAACATGAAACTAATGGACATGAGTAGTAGTTCTCTAATCCTGCTCTCTCTCGAGATGAAGTGAAAAGAAAACTTGAATGGATAGCCAGTCGAAACATGCTTTTAATTAAAATACCTACTATGTCTTAGCTCAATATCACCCACTTATCCAAGATACATGCACCACACATTCTTACCTTAATCTTCACCTATAGGCGTTTAGCTCATGCTTATAATGAAAAGAACAAAAATAGAGTAGAATGCAGAGATTATTTCGCAGTAGAAAACTTAGAAACACTAACCAAAATAGAGAAGAAAGCTATCGACAATGAAACAGACACTACTACAAAAAAGAGTATAGTTGACAATAGCATTTTCTACATACTTGAAGTTTTTAAGATATAACGTCAAGTAAATAGATTTTTAATTGAATAAACGTCAACTAAACTTAAAACACGAAAATGGGCTGCTTCAATTTTTAATTTGTTTAACATTTACATTTAATTGACGCTTTTTAAGCGTGAATTATAACACTAGTATTATTGACATATCTAAAATGTGAATTAACTCAAATAAAATGTACCATTGTTTAATTTTATTTTTAATTATTTCTACCAACGTCCAAAAGCTCTAATTCATTTTTCTGCCATTTCCTTCTCCTTTGCTCTACCATGAGCATCTGCGAGCTCTCGACTTTCCTTCTCTAACAACTACAAACCGCAAAAATGAAGCAGTATATGTATGCAAAACACGAAGAAGAACCCTCATAAAAATGACATTTCAAATCAATTGAGGTAATCACAAGAAATCTCTTCATAGGACAGTAACAGTGGCTGAAAAACCAAGAGTTGAGGAAGAAAAGTGTTTTGGGGCTTAATCAATGAATCTTCAATTTGCAAGTATTCACATTTGAGACATGGAGCATAGAGGTTTCTTCCATCAACGACGCTTGGATTCTTAAGGCAGAGGTCAAACACTCAGCTTCTCCATAAATTTCTAGGTAGATTCTAGGAATTTATGGGTTTTTAGATCCAATCTTTTCTTCTTTTTCTATGTTCGAATAAGATTAAGATTGAAATCATAAGTGATTTTAGGTTAGAAAATTTGAACGTCGAGGTAAATATTTAGTGATATGTTTGCTGATGACGATTTATTGATGTAGCGATTTAGGATTTGAAGTTTGAACTGGAAGTCACCGTATAGCTCGCCTGCACTGGATTTTTGTTCGTTAGCGTCTGAGTTCGATTGCAAATCGGAAGATCTGCAACCGTCGTTAGTAACCATTTTCTGTTGGATCTTGATTTTTTTATCTAGGTTTATTTATTTCTTTTTTGTTTGCACATTTTACATTTTGTTCATCTTGATTCTACAATTCAATTCTTCTTTCAAAGATATTTTAATTGAAAATGAGGTGCCCTTGGACAACTTAGAAATCATATAAAAAAAAGGCAAACTCAACTGCCAATCCAATTAAATGTTATTAAAACAGAATTTTTATATGTTATTAAAAAGGCAAACCCAACCCAATCCAATTAAAGAGACAATCTAACCCAACCCAACCCTATATTTTCAGGTTGGGTTGGATTGGGTTGCTCGATTTACATCAACATAATTTTTAGTTTAAAAAAATTATGAAAAGAAAAATATCGATTATTAGAATTGAACCGATAATTTTTTATGCATAAATTTGTATAAAAAATATAGAAAAGTAAAGTTACAACATCTATATATAA
>JBBMKA010014068.1:0-32538 GCA_037833695.1 Sechiopsis laciniata
CTAATTTATTAGATAATCATAAGGGAAATAGAACAAAATTGCAACCTAAATGCATGTTCCTATCAAATTAAAATTGCTACTAAAAATGAAATGTAAGCGAAAAGAAATAAATGCGTTAAAAGAAAATAAGAGAGTAGGACTTCAATCTAAGTTTCTGCATTGCTGATGCGATTGACTTGCTCAATCATCTCTCTTATTCGCATATTCCCAAAAGTCTTTCGATTTGGTGAATAGCGCCTCAAATTGCTTAACCAAGTTATCCATTGAATTGCTTCCATTTTTCTTTCCATCTCAGATTAGCAGCTTCCTCCATATGGTTAGTATGTACCTTCAGAATTCTATCAGTTGCTTGCAGTTGAACACCTTGCTCCAAACACAATTTAGTGATAGTGTGCGGGTAAAACATCTTCCTACGTTTAGCTGAGGACCAACGTTCAATTTGCCCTTCCACTATCTTGCCTAGATTGATTTGCTTTCCGATAATCGCATAAAGCAATAGTGCTTGTTCTCTACTGACTATCTTAGCATTGGTGGATGGGATAATTGCATTTTTTATGAATATAATCCAGCCCTGCAATTCTGGTTTAACACTGTAAACGCCATTGATTCTTCCACTTGGCACCTTCTGTTCCAATTGTTTCCGTGTAATCCTGCAACTGCTTCTTAGTAGCTTTTTGAGAAGCTTTTGACACTCTGACCCAATGTCGTCAGGAAGCCAGAACATTTCGTTCAAGGCTAAAAGTCTACAGTCTATCACATTGCCTTTCTTTATTCAAGTTTGCATAAAACTGGGGAACCTAATCTGCCCTTGCATCCTAGGTAGGAATTGCTAGGCTGCTCTAGCCTAAGTCGTCTATCTTAACTTGTGCTGCATGTGGAATACATTTCTCAGGCCATCATCAATCCTGCCAGAATCCTTTTCCTTGCCACAATACATAAAGGTTTGATTCTAGAACCATTGCGTGTCCATCGTCAACATTCTCTACTGCCATGCTATTCCCGGCTACTATGCTATTTGAGGCCATTGGTTTCGAGCATTGGTAGCAGTGTTTTGGTTTCTTGAGGTATAATGTGAGAATGTTGTGATCGATCCTTCCTGTCACAGAGTTTATATAAACTTTTGAAGATTTTGGAAATCCGTGTGGAAGGAAAGGGATAATCACAAAAAGGAAAGCTTAAATTATGCAGCAATATTTTTCAAAATTGAACTGATTACTTCTAAAACTAAAGAAATTTAAATTGAAAGGAAATAATACTAAATACGAGAAAAATTACATGTATGGAAATACTTCCTTATTCTAAAAATTGCTGTAAAATTATGCACAATCAGAAATACTGGATTTTCTCAATCCAGGAATGCTGTTGTGCAGTATCTAGGCAGAACCTTGTGCTAATTCTGTCCGATACAGTTTTCCTCGCTTTGGCCATTTATATATTTTAGGAGCTACGCCATCTTTGATAGCTTCTCTTGCCTTTCTTCATAATGTGTCTTGATGCGCGGTTGTCCTACCCTCTTCAGCATTAATAGGATCCGACATATCGATTTATAGCTCAGTTGAATTGCCCAAGTGTTCTTTTTTTATTGATCAATTCCTGCAATGGTTGGGGTTCTAGTAACGTAAAAACTACAGGTATCATTGCTGGTAACTCGTGCCGACTATCTTAGCATTGGTGGATGGGATAATTGCATTTTTATGAATATAATCCAGCTCTGCAATTCTGGTTTAACACCGTCCATTGGAAACGACCATTGATTCTTCCACTTGGCGTATTCTGTTCCAATTGTTTTCACCTAATCTTGCAGTGGCTTCTTAGTTAGCTTTTTGAGAAGCTTTTGACACTCCGACCTAAAGTTGTAAGAAAGTCAGAACATTTCGTTCAAGGCTAAAAATCTACAGTCTATCACATATCCTTCTACTCGCGAGAATAATTCCCTTTCTTTATTCAGGTTTGCATAAAACTAGGGAACCCAATCTGCCCTTGCATCCTAGGTAGGCATTGCCAGGGTTCTCCTGCCTAACTCGTCTATCTTAACTTGTGCTGCATATGGAATACACTTCCCAGGCCATCATCAATCCTGCCAGAATCTCTTTCCTTGCCACAATGCATCAAGGTTTTGCTTCTAGAACCATTATGTGTCCATCGTCAGCATTCCCTACTGCCTTGCTCTTCCTGGCTACTTTGCTCGTCGAGGCCATTGGTTTCGAGTATTGGTAGCAGAGTTTTGGTTTCTTGAGGTATAATGTAAGAATGTTGTGATCGATCCTTCCTGTCACAGAGTTTATATAAACTTTTGAAGATTTTAGAAATTCGTGTGCAAGGAAAGGGATAATCACAAAAAGGAAAGTTTAAATTCTGCAGCAATATTTTCCAAAATCGAACCGATTCCTTCTAAAACTAACGAAATTTAAGTTACAAGAAAATAATACTAAATACGAGAAAAATTGCATAGATGGAAATACTTCCTTATTCTAAAAATTGCTGTAAAATTGTGCACAAAGTCAGAAATACTGGATTTTCGCATTCTAGGAATGCTGCTATGCAGGATCTGGGCGAAACCTTGTGCTAATTCTGTCCGGTACAATTTTCTTCGCTTTGGCCATTTATATAGTTTAGGAGCTACTCCATCTTTGATAGCCTTCTCCTACCTTTCTTAATAATGCGTCTTGATGCGCGATTGTCCTACCCTCATTAGCATTGATAGGATCTGACGTATCGATTTATAGCTCAGTTGAATTGCCCAAGTGTCGCTTTTTTTACTGATCAATTCCTGTGATGGCTGCGGTTCTATTATCGTAAAAACTACAAATACCATTGCTAGTAACCCTTGCTGACTATCTTAGCATTGATGGATGGGATAATTGCATTTTTATGAATATAATCTAGCCCTGCAATTCTGGTTTAACACCGTCCATTGGAAATAACCATTGATTCTTCCACTTGACGCCTTCTATTCCAATTGTTTCCGCGCAATCCTGCAGCTGCTTCTTAGTTAGCTTTTTTAGAAGCTTTTGACTCTCCGACCTAATGTTGTCAGAAAGGTAAAACATTTTGTTCAAGGCAAAAAAACTACAGTCTATCACATATCCTTCTACTCGTGAGAATAATTCCCTTTCTTTATTCAGGTTTGCATAAAACTGGCGAACCCAATCTGCCCTTGCATCCCAGGGAGGCATTGCCAGGCTGCTCTAGCCTAACTCGTCTATCTTAACTTGTGCTGCATGTGGAATACATTTTGCAGGCCATCATCGATCTTGCAAGAATCTATTTTCTTGCCACAATGCATAAAGGTTTGCTTCTAGAACGATTACGTGTCCATCGTCAGCATTCCCTACTGCCTTGCTCTTCTCGACTACTTTGCTCTTTGAGGCCATTGGTTTCAAGTATTGGTAGCAGAGTTTTGGTTTCTTGAGGTATAATGTGAGAATGTTGTGATCGATCCTTCCTGTCATAGAGTTTATATAAACTTTTGA
Organism: Sechiopsis laciniata; assembly: GCA_037833695.1. Classification (NCBI taxonomy): domain Eukaryota; kingdom Viridiplantae; phylum Streptophyta; class Magnoliopsida; order Cucurbitales; family Cucurbitaceae; genus Sechiopsis; species Sechiopsis laciniata. The sequence goes on from JBBMKA010014068.1 coordinate 3,474, forward strand.
AGATTTTAGAAATTCGTGTGCAAGGAAAGGGATAATCACAAAAAGGAAAGTTTAAATTCTCCAGCAATATTTTCCAAAATCAAACTGATTCCTTCTAAAACTAATGAAATTTAAATTACAAGGAAATAATACTAAATACGAGAAAATTGCATATAAGGAAATACTTCCTTATTCTAAAAATTGTTGTAAAATTGTGTACAAAGTCAGAAATACTAGATTTTCGCATTCTAGGAATGCTGCTGTGCAGGATCTGGGCGGAACCTTGTGCTAATTCTGTATGGTACAGTTTTCCTCACTTTGGCCATTTATATATTTTAGGAGCTACGCCATCTTTGATAGCCTTTTCCTGTCTTTCTTCATAATGCGTCTTGATGAGCGGTTGTCCTACCCTCTTAAGCATTGATAGAATCTGACGTATCGATTTATAGCTCAGTTAAATTGCCTAAGTGTCGCTTTTTTGATTGATCAATTCCTGCGATGGTTGCGGTTCTAGTAGGATAAAAACTACAGGTACCATTGCTGGTAACCCGTGCTGACTATCTTAGCATTGGTGGATGGAATAATTGCATTTTTATGAATATAATCCAGCCCTACAATTTTGGTTTAACACCGTCCATTGGAAACAACCATTGATTCTTCCACTTGGTGCCTTCTGTTCCAATTGTTTCCGCGCAATCCTACAGCTGCTTCTTAGTTAGCTTTTTTAGAAGCTTTTGACACTTTGACCCAATGTCGTCAGAAATCCAGAACATTTCGTTCAAGGCTAAAAATCTACAGTCTATCACATATCCTTCTACTTGCGAGAATAATTTCCTTTTTTTATTCAGGTTTGCATAAAATTGGCGAATCCAATCTGCCCTTGCATCCTAGGTAGGCATTGCCAGGCTGCTCCAGCCTAACTCATTTATCTTAACTTGTGCTACATGTGGAATACATTTCGCAGGCCATCATCATTCCTGCCAGAATCTCTTTCCTTGCCACAATGCATAAAGGTTTGCTTCTAGAACCACTACGTGTCCATCGTCAGCATTCTCTATTGCCTTGCTCTTCCTGGCTGCTATGCTCTTTGAGGCCATTGGTTTCGAGTATTGGTAGAAGAGTTTTGGTTTCTTGAGTTATAATGTGAGAATGTTGTAATCGATCCTTCCTTTCCCAGAGTTTATATAAACTTTTGAAGATTTTAAAAATTCGTGTGCAAGGAAAGGGATAATCACAAAAAGGAAAGTTTAAATTCTGTAGCAATATTTTCCAAAATAGAACCGATTCCTTCTAAAACTAACGAAATATAAATTGCAAGGAAATAATACTAAATACGAGAAAAATTGCATGTATGGAAATACTTCCTTATTCTAAAAATTGCTGTAAAATTGTGCACAAAGTAAAAAATATCAGATTTTCACATTCTAGGAATGCTGCTGCGTAGGATCTGGGCGGAACCTTGTGCTAATTCCATCCAGTACAATTTCCTCGCTTTGTCCATTTATATATTTTAAGAGCTACGCCATCTTTGTAGCTTTCTTCTATCTTTTTTCATAATGCGTCTTGATGCGCGGTTGCCCTACCCTTATCAGCATTGATAGGATATGATGTATTGATTTATAGCTCAGTTGAATTTCCCAAGTGTCGCTTTTTCGACTAATCAATTCCTGCGATGGTTGCGGTTCTGGTAGTGTAAAAACTATAGGTACCATTATTAGTAACCCGTGGCTTTGTGTGCTAACATTATTTTCCTACGAAATGGTTGATTCTGCGTCTTTCTTATTAGTTTGATGTGGAATCCTGATACTTGGCTCTGCAGGTGCATTACTCACTATACTGATCTGTTGAAGATATTCATCCTCATTGCGGCTTTCATCACTTGTGTTTTCCTTAGTGTCAACTTTGGATCTTTCTTTTGCTTTCATAACTTTTTCCATGGCTTCACCTTCCAGGGCAACAAACTTTACCCAGGCCTCCTCCTGCTGCAAATATCGCATCTTTTGTAATCTGTCCTCTTCTTTTGCCTCAATCTTAGCTTTCAGGGCGATGACCTTTATCCAAGCTTCTTTCTGCGTGCCTTAGAGCTTCAAACTCTTTTTCTCGTTTTAACATGGCTAGTTAGAAATCTTCCCATGAAAGTTAAAAATCATCGAAAAATTCCATGGTGGATACCACATTAAGTACGTTGACCCTCAGATATGTGTAAGAACCCGACTTCTAAAACAGTCCTAAACCCAGTTCTTACTTAGCATGCATTATTCAAATACGGTTATAACAAAAAATAACTTGAAAACTGAAAGACCTCGTTTATTTAAACAGAAACACAGCTCCACAAAATTTAACTGAAAACATAGTTCGAGCCCCTGGCCAGAGATTATTAAAACAGTTCGAAAAATAAACCGAAACTAGCTAACATACTTAACCAATAAAACGAATAAGAAGACAATACAACGGACTCTCATGAACCATCAGCTCCTCTTCTAGCCGTCCCGGTGCTGTCCCAAGTTACCTAGTGGAAAACCACATAAATAAGGGTGAGTATGAATGGTACTCAGTAAGAATCCCCAGCCGGGGTACAGTACGCAAAGTCACATCATTTAGCATCCTAGCATACAAGCAATACAAATAACCAAACATGTAATCTCACAACAAGTCAAACAACAATATTCTCAACCCTCGAGAGTCTCTAACTCTCGACTAAGAGATCAACCCAAGATCCCAGAATGAGTTATCAACATAACTCCAGAACCTTGAGAGTCTCAAACCCTCGGCTAGAATGATCAGTTCGCTATGCTGATCTTTGACACTTGGGAGAGTACCTAAGTGTCTGGCTCTAAACTGAATGGAAGGGTGTACTGACACACTAGCCCGAGGGAGCTCTCCGCCGACATCTAGTGCGTGTGCGCGCACACCGCATGTTGCTGCAAACCGGATAAATGTAGGCCTACACAAACTATGCTGGTTCAGGTACGCATGCCTAAGACTCAGAAAGGTGTTCAGTGATCCACAGCAGGTGGGAGGCCCTCGGCACTCTACTGTGGCAGCCTGTTCACACCAACGCCTGAAGCTGAGGGTCGTCCCAAGGTAGGCTTTCACCAAGGAAAGGACCACACTCTAGCAGGCCACATACTAGGCTTATGCCAGGATGGTAAGCTACTCCACGCCCAGCTGTCAGGGATGAGCGATCTGTCCTCACTAAACCCAACCAGTGGGGACACGTACGTTGGTCCACTCTCAGCCTTTAGATGATGACAACCTGACAGGAACTAGCTAAGAGGAAAGCACCCTAGATCTAACAGCGTACCAACAACAGTATTGCACACTAGGTCTATCAGAATATCAACAGTCAAGGTATAACATAACAGCCACTACAATCGAGATAGTACAATACAGGGTACAACGATCTACATGCCAGGTCCTATTAGACAAATCACAACAAACCTATCCACTAGCACATGCTCATACAACAGTAACCAGCAAGCAAGAACTTATCTATTAGCACATGCTCGTACAACAGAAAACTAGCAAGCAAGAACCTATCCACTAACAGAAGTTCATAAAATAGTAGCAAGCAGGCAAGAACCTATCCACTAACACATGCTCATAAAACAATAACAAGTAGCTAGGATACAATCAATGACAATACGCAGGGTCCACACAACCATGACAAAGAATGCTTACCTGAAATACAACAGAACAACTAATATGTATGCTCCTTGAGATGCAGATAACCAACCACGCACGAACTAATCAACCTAGACAAACAGTATTTATAAAAGGTAATTATAACCCGAACAGACAATAATTAACTAGGCTATCCAAAAGCCACAAGGCTCAGGAACAGGGATTACCCAAACCGAACGGCAGGAACGACAGCACAAGGCCTCGGCAAGGATAAGACACGGCTACGTGGGTGGGCGTGTGCCGCAGGGCTGGCACAACGAGCAGGCGAGGCGCTGTGACTGCGAGGCAAGCGAACAGGCGAGGCGCTGCGATTGCGATGCGTGCGGCCTTGCGGGCTGGAGGGGTTGTGCATTGGGAAGTGATAGCGATCGGCGAGGCAAGGCGACAGCGAGGCTGGGAGATCGCGGCACGAGTGTGGCTATGCTATGCGATCGCGAATGTGAGGACGATCGACTGGACGTGTGCTGCGATCGACGAGCAAGGGCATGAGCGAGCAGCTCGGCGGTGCGACGTGGCTACTTGGTGAGGCTGGTCTTGGCGGGAAGGAGAAAATGGAGAAGGAGAGAAAGGAATTTGGAGCCTTGGATTTTCTTTTCCTGGGAACGATTGATCAAATGGCTTGATCGATCAAAACCCCCCCTTTTCTTTTTCTTTTCTCTTTTTTTTTTTTCTTAAAAAAACTACAAAAATACCTTTCCTTCCCAAAACTTGAAAAAATGGCCTTGTTGACCTGAAACCACAAAAACCGCCCATAACTGAGTAAAATGCAGAAAAAACCCTGAAGCTCAATAAATTATCAAACTGGCCCTAGGGATAAAATTACCAAAATGCCCCTCAAAGTTAAATCTGCCCCAACGGCCTAACGAAACAACCGAAATAGCTGAAAAACATACTTGGGGAACCGTGACAAAAACCCAAGCCGTTATAATACTCCCTCATTTTATGAATTTCATCCCTGAAGTCCCTAAGACTGAAACAACTTCGGATAGTGAGTCCTCATCTCATGTTCCAACTCCCAGGTTGCTTCCTTTGCTTTCTGACAACTCCACTGTACCTAAACCAAACTGATCTCCTGGTTACGCAAGGTCTTGCGCTCTCGGGCTAAAATTTGAACAGGCTTCTCCTCAAAGCTTAAGTCTTTATTAAGCTCTAACGGCTCAAAATTGACAATATGAGAAGAGTCTGCCACATACTGACGTAACATCGAAACGTGGAACACACTGTGCACTGCTGCCAAGGATGGGGGCAAAGCTAAACGGTAAGTAACTGAACCAATCTGCTTAAGGATCTCGAAGGGGCCTACAACCTGGGATTCAACTTTCCAAGCTTACCAAACCTCAAAACACCACTCATCGGTGCCACTTTCAGATAGCTTTTCTGTCTACTCTGCGCTGTCAACATACGAGCCCTGATCTTCTAAACTGCTTCGTTAGTCAACTGTAACAACTCGGGACCCAAAACCTATTTGTCACCAACCTCTTCCCAGAACACTAGAGACCTACAACGCTTGCCATACAAAGCCTCAAACAGAGCCATTTGAATCGTCGCCTGATAACTGTTATTGTAAACAAACTCCATCAAGTACAGATACTGGTTCCAACTGCCCAGAAAATCTAACACGCAGGCTCGCAACATATCCTCTAAAATCTAGTTCACCCTCTCTGTCTGGCCATCTGTCTGAGGATGAAATGCGGTGCTGAAACTGCACTCAGTGCCCAAACCTTTCTAGAGTGCCCTCCAAAAACGAGAAGTGAACCGAGAATTCTGATCAGATACAATCTTTGCTGGCACCCCATGGTACCGAACGATCAGCTTCAAGAACAACTATGCCCACTGCTCCACGGTATAAGTGATCCTCTAGGGAATGAAGTGCGCACTTTTGGTCAACTCGTCAACAATAACCCAGATCTGAGTAAACCCTCTTGGTGCCCTCGACAACCCAGAAATGTAGTCCATGGAGATCTCCTCCCACTTCCATGGAGGCACACTCAGTGGCTGCAACAAACCTACTGGTATCTATTTGAGAGCTTTCACTTATTGACAAGTGAGACACCGGCTAACAAACTCTGTAATTTCTCTCTTCATGTTTGTAAGAACCCGACTCTAAAATGGTCATAAAACCAGTTCTTACTCAACATGCATGGTTCAAAACTTTCAAAATCAACTTAAAGATAACTGTAAGTTAAACAAATGCCAATTTATACATTTAGAACTGTTCACAAATTAAAACACAATTAAGCCTCTGGCCAGAGTACTTCAAAACAACTTTAAAACATGAAATCCTTTATAATTGAAACTATCCTGCATGCTGATTAAAGACAACTAATAAATTTTTGACAGCGGACTCCCATGATCAATGCAGCTCCTCCTCTAGCCGTCCCGGTGCTGTCCCAAGTTATCTGGTGGAAAAACCATAGAAAATAAGGGTGAGTACAAAGGCACTCAATAAAAATCCCCAACCGTGGTACAGTACGAAACAGCATATCATCTAACATCCAAGTATACAAGCAAACAGTTACCAACACAGAACCCTAGAATGAGATGTCAATACAATCTCCTGGGTCATCGAAAGTCTCTAACTCTCGGCCTAGTGATTAGCTCAATAACTGATCCTGGATAGATATCCTCGAAGGTCTCATACCCTCGACCAAATGACCAACTCAAAAGCAGATCCCAAAATAGATCTCCTCGAAGGTCTCTTACCTTCGGCCTAAGTGATCGCTCAACAGCTGGTCCTAACCAGCTCTCCAAATTGGTCCTGAGACATCCGGGAGAGTACTCGGTGTCTGGCTCTAGACTCGAAAAGGAAGTGGTGTACTCATGAACATTAGCCCGAGGGAGCTCTCCGCCCGGCGCCTAACGCGTGTGCGCGCACACTGCATGCTGCTGCAAATTGCATAAATTTAGGGGCCTAGGGACAAACTACGTCGGTCCAGGTAAGCATGCCTAAAGACTCGAAAGCGGTGTCACTGATCTACAGTAGTGCGAGACCCTCAGCACTCGACTATAGCAGCCTGAATACCATCGACGTTTGAAGCTAAGAATTGGCCAAGGCAGGCTTACACCGTTGGCAGGGTTCAACTCTAGCAGGCTATAGACTAGGCTTATGCCGGTGTGGTAGCTACTCCACACCAGGCTGCTGGGGGTAAGGAATCTGTCCTCACAGCCCAATCGGTGGGGACACGTACATTGGTTCACTCTCAGCCTCTAGATGATGACAACCTAACAAGTTCTATCTAAGATTCCCAAATCCTGTTTCTTAACAATCAAACGTGTTCAACAATAAATAAACCCTAGCATGGTACTACGAGCTTAAAAGCAAGAATCAAAGCATGCTGGAACAACAAAACCTAGCATGGCACTAACATGTGAAAGCAAAAGTAAACATGCTAGCAGGAACAGAACAACATAAAATTCCTATCCACTAAACATGCTCGTAATAGTAAAACAAGCAAACAAGAATGCAATCAAAGAAGTCTCGCAGGGTCCACACAACTCCCGCAAGAAATCTTTACCTGGAAACAAGCAAAATACAACAAACAGAAAATGCTCATTGAGCTGCAGATCCAACAGACCTAACAAATATTAACAAGCACGAATAAATAATACTGTCTAACACCTAAAAAACTAGATCGACTAAACACAACAGGCTCGGGAAGGAGTTACCCAAAACTGAAGGGAAACGCAAGCCTCGGCAGTAAAGTACGGTTGGCGCGGGGAGACTGCTCAGTAAGGCTCGAACGAGGGGCTACGACGAGTGCGACAGCGAGCAACGAGCGTTGGCGAGGTTACTTGGCGAACGGCTGCTTGCGGGAGCGAGCGGCACAGTGAGTGAAGGGTTGCGGCAAGAGCTGTGAGGCGAGGTCATGGGCGAGGGGCGATCGCGGCCGTGCGGTCGCAAGGCTGCGTCTGGCTCGGCATTAGGGCGTGCGGCCTTACGGACGTGAACGGGACGATACGAGGGCGAGCAGGGGCTGCGATCGAACGTGTGGAGGACCAGTGCGCGATTGCGATCGGGGTTACGCTCGGGGGATGTGCGGTTGGGTGAAGACTTGCGATCGCAGGAGGCTGCAATTGCGATGGTGCTCGGGCGAAGGCGTGCGTAGCTGTTCGTGCAGTTGTGGCAAGGCGAGAGCGTACGGCAAACGAGCAGCTGAGCGGGCTGGGTGAAGGCGTGCGTGTGACTTGGTGATGAGAGCTAATCGGTGATGGAGATTGGAAGATGGTGTTCTCGGCAATTGGGAGAAGAAGAGAGGAAAAAGAAGAAGAAGATCATGCTTTGGGAGAAGAACGAGAGTGAGGGTTGCTTTAGGGTCTCGGCAAAATAAAAGAAGGGTTCAACGGGATTACGACACGTGTCTTCAAGGGTTTCGGCTTCGAATCCTGGCGAAGACACCTTTTTCCCCTTTTTCTCTTCTTTTAAACAAAACCCTCCAAACTCTAACCAACAGGCTTCAAGTCCTGGCGAGGGAAATTTTTAACAATTAATTTCTTTCTTTTTCTCTTTTAACCAAAAGAACTCCCAAACTTTCCAAGATGCAACACTAACCCCAGAAACCTGAAATCGAGAAATAATCGAACTCAACAAATAACAGAAACTGCTCTGGAATCCTGATTAATTACAAATCTGACCTTGAAGGAAAAATTACCAAAATGCCACTAGAGGCTCAAATTGCCTTAACGGCCCAACCGAACAACCGAACATACCTGGGGAACCGGAATGGAACACAGGGCCATTACAATACTCCTCATTTTATGACTTTCGTCCCCGAAAGTCCTAAGACTAAAACAACTCCGGATAAAGAGTCCTCATCAACCTCTACCTCCCAAGTAGCTTCCTCTGTCTTCTGATTCCTCCACTGAACTTTAACCAAGTTAATCTCCCGGTTACGCAAAGTCTTGCGATCCTGGGCTAAAATCTGTACTAGCCTCTCCTCGAAGCTCAAAACCTCATTTAGCTCTAACGGCTCAAAGTCCACAACTTGAGAAGGATCTGTCACATACTGATAAAACATCGACACGTGGAAAAACGTTATGCATTGCTGCCAATGACGGGGCAAAGCCAAACGATAAGCCACTAAACTGATTCGCTCAAGGATCTCAAAGGCCCTACAAACCTGGGACTCAACTTTCCCGCTATCAAACCTTAAGACCCCACACATCGATGCTACTTTTAGAAATGCTGGCCAACCTCAAACTCTAAATCCCTACGCCGAACATCGGCATAACTCTTCTGCCTACTATGTGTCGTCAACATACGAGCCCTGATCTTCTGAACTGCGTCATTAGCCATCTGTAACAACTCGAAGCCCAAAACCTTTCTGTCACCAACCTCTTCCCAGAACACTAAAGACCTACACCCTTACCATACAAAGCCTCAAACGGAGCCATTTGAATTGTCGACTTATAACTGTTATTGTAGGCAAACTCCATTAAATACGGATACTGGTCCCCAACTGCCTGAGAAGTCTAAAACATAGGCTTGTAATATGTCCTCTAAAATCAGGTTCACCCTCCCTGACTGACCGTCTGTCTGAGGGTGAAAAGCAGTACTGAAGTTGCATTCGGTTCTCAAACCCTTCTAGAGCACTCTCTAGAAGTGAGAAGTGAACCGAGAGTCACGATCCAAAATGATCATCACCGGCACACCGTGGTACCGAACTATCTGCTCTAAAAATAACTGTGCCTACTGTTCCATGGCATAGTTAACTCTACCGAGAATGGAGTATGCACTCTTAGTCAGCCAATCCACAACAACCCAGATCTGAATAAACCCTCTCGGCGTCCTCGACAACCCAGAGTTAAAGTTCATCAAAATCTCTTTCCAATACCATTGAGGCACGCTCAACGGCTGTAACAAACCTGCCGGTTTTTATCTGGGAGCCTTCACTTGCTGACAAGTGAGACACTGACTAACAAACTCAGCAAAATCTCTTTTCATATCCATATACCATAACGTCTGCTTGAGAACCTGATCCATCTTGGGATCACTCAGCTGGCCATCAATGATCCTCTGCATAAACGACGGCTAAACTGTCAACTGAACTACCCTAGCAGTAACCTCTCCCAACAACATTGCAATACTAGCTCGCTCGAACTCTTTCCACAAATGAATCTTAGAGCTCAACAAAGCTACAAAGTGCGATGTCTTTCTACTCAGAGCATCAGCCACAACATTGGCCCTTCCCGGGTGATACAAAATCTCACAGTCGTAGTCCTTGCTGGCTTGAGCCACCTCCTTTGTCTCATGTTTAACTCCTTCTGAGTGAAGGAGTACTTAAGGCTCTGGCGATACGTAAACAGCTGAATTCTCATACCACACAGGTGGTGCCTCCAAAATTCTCAATGCAAAAGCAACCTCTGCCAACTCCACGACAGGAATCGGGTAACTTTCTGTCAAAGGGCTTCAGCTGACGTGAAGCATACACTATCACCTTACCATGTTGCATCAAAATACAACCCAAACCAACTTGGAAACATCCCTGTACACTACAAAACCACCTGTTCCCTCAGGAACTGCCTAAACTAGGGCTGACGTCAAACTATGCTTCAACGTAGCAAAACTCTTAACCCAAAGGGCTTCCTCCTTTAAACTCAAGCTTAATGTACCACAAAACCATAAACATCATGCATGGAACTTCTTGACCAAGCATAAACAAGCTACCAAAACACAATCCTCAAAACAATGAACCATTAGGGCCAACTGCAACACAACTAGCAAAGCTTTCTTAAAAGTCAAGACTGGGAACCCACACACTTTACGCAACCACAAACCTCGACTGAAACAAGAGAACTTCCAAAACCTCAAATGGTCAAACAACTTTTAGCAAGACAACAAAAGCTCTTAAGCTAACCATTTGTTACCTGTTGGTAAAATAACAAACACTCGAACTTAACAGTCATAAACTCTAGCTCTTTCAAGGACAAAAGTTTACCATTAACTCACAACCGAATTGCGGCTCCTTACAAAGAGGAACATACAAAGGACAGAGAACACTACAACCACTTAACGAACACAGTCCAGTAGAAGTGATAAAGTAACCATAGCGCTTTAAGACAAACTTTCCCTTGAAAACAACAACAATAATACAATCTCCCATGATGGTCTTCAACCACCACCTCAGGATTTACAACACAACCACTCCCTACAGAACCAGAACTACAACCATCCCAAATACCGAAGACTAGGTCAACTTTCAGCTCCCATGAAACTGGGTCGCACCAAGAGAAGCAACGTTACTTTGCTCCATGAACAACTCTCAACTATCTTCGGAACAACATCTTAAGAGCAAACCTTAGATACAACCTAGTTCCAACTTATGTCGTAACTCCAAAGACAACTCGAAGATTACCTGAAACTAACCCTGGATTGGCAACTAACAACAAGGTTCCAATTAAACAACTGACAGCTTACGGCCCTGGCCTGACTAAGCTCTGGCAAGGATCTCTACGAGCTTAGGGCCCTTCCGACATCCCTCAAACACACACTACCGTAAAGACAATCTATTAGCCAGCAGACTAAACAAGAAGAAACCTTCTTCAGCATCACATCTGCACTGGCTAGCTCCAACATTCTAGATAAAAGAGCAAGAGAGACCAGAAGCGCTGTAGAGTGTGTCGTCCTCTTACTCAAAGCATCAGCCACATCGTAGCTTTACCCAGGGTAAGGATCTCAACAACACAGTTAGCAACACCAGTCAACAACTACGTGGTTTCTTGACAACCACACCTTGCTCGGTCCCATCTAAGCTCTAACAAAACAACAATAAAGATTCTTACTATCCCAAGTCAAGTTCCAAATGAACAACTCTCATTTGAAGACAAGCAATCCATCAACGAGCAGAATATATTCGTAATCTCAAGCTAAGGGCACTTTTTAGAGTAGTATCCTCGAACTACCATATCCACCGGGTGTGCCCTATGATAGAAGCATCTATCACCTGACTCTACTATTGGGTCGGTCTAGCATCTGCGATGCTAGACTCTACTGGAATCTAAGAAGTCACACAAGTATCTGACCACACTGCCTTGCAAAATGGCACACTTGGCCACAACAGAAGCACACAAACTTGAAAGCTCTACCCATTCAATGAATGACACCTAACGTCTATTAGTTTTCTTTTGTAGCCATCTGGCTACTGCCAAACTAGATCACCTGTGCTACCTCAACGGGTGCAACAACTGGCATGCCAAGTGCAACGTCTGGAAGAGTATGCTAAACTCCTTGAAGGTCATTTGAACCATCTGCACAACAGTACGAACTGGGCCTGATCCTAGGCCTACACCCAAGCTTGGTGCTAAACAAGCATTCCCCAACCACTTCACGAAGTGCTGCTAATAACAAAACTAGGTCCTGCTACAAACAGGCCAGCCAGGTCACAACCTCTAGTGACGGTAACACCGACACTCGCATAAAAAACTCCAGGCCCATCAATCTGGTCTTTGGCATCTCGACTATCAGACATGCTCAAGATCTACTCCTGAATCTCTACTCGATGCTCAGTGAACATCGCTCTAACCATGTCTCTCATGGCTGTAGCAAACTTCGCTCTAGGAGTGGCACTCAGAGGCAGGACAGTCTCTACTCCTCCTCTCGATAAACTAGCAATTGGGGCCACATGTTGCCTGAGAATCGGATCAACTCTAGACGTCGTCTCATCAACTACTAGCTCGGTGCTAACACCTCGGTTAGCAACACTTGACGTCCCAGCTCCACTGCTTGTGACCGGAGTAACTCTCGACCTACACTCAAACCACACTAAGGTAGTCCATGCTCAGACCAATACTACCAACAACAAGTTAAGGCATGTATGCTAAATACAAGTACTGTAAACAAAACCCTTATAACAATTAACTTTTGACATACCTAACGGCTGTTGGAGTGCTGATGATCATGGGGACAACGACCCAACTCAGTAGGTTAGTCTACAAAATTTATGACTCTGAGCTCTGTTACCAACTGTAAGAACCCGACTTCTAAAAAAGTCATAAACTCGATTCTTACTCAGCATACATGATTCAAATACAATTATAACAGAAAACAACTTGAAAACTGAAAGATCTCATTTATTTAAATAGAAACACAGCTACACAAAATTTAACTAAAAACATAGTTCGAGCTTCTGGCCAAAGATTATTAAAATAGTTTAAAAAATAAACCAAAACTAGCTAACATGCTGAACCAATAAAACGAATAAGAAAGACAATGCAACGGACTCCCAGATCCATCAGCTCCTCCTCTAGCCGTCCCGGTGCTGTCCTAAGTTACCTGGTTGAAAACCATAGAAATAAAGGTGAGTACGAATGGTACTTAGTAAGAATCCCCAGCTGGGGTACAATATGCAAAGTCACATCATCTAGCATCCAGCATACAAGCAATACAAATAACCAAACATGCAATCTCACAACAAGTCAAACAAAAATATTCTCAACCCTCGAGAGTCTCTAACTCTCGGCTAAGATATCAACCCCGGATCCCAGAATGAGTTATCAACATAACTCTAGAACCTCGAGAGTCTCCAATCCTCGGTTAGGATGATCGGCTCGTTATGCTGATCCTGGACACTTGGGAGAGTACCTAAGTGTCTGGCTCTAAACTGAACGGAAGGGTGTACTGACACACTAGCCCGAGGGAGCTCTCCTCCAGGCATCTAGTGCGTGTGCCCGCACACTGTATGCTACTACAAACCGAATAAATGTAGGCCTACACAAACTATGTCGGTTCAGGTACGCATGCCTAAGACTCGGAAAGGTGTCCACTGATCCACAGTAGGTGGGAGGCCCTCGGCACCCTACTGTGGCAGCCTGTTCACACCAACACCTGAAGCTGAGGGTCGTCCCAAGGTAGGCTTTCACCAAGGAAAGGACCCCGCTCTAATAGGCCACAGACTAGGCTTATGCCGGGGTGGTAAGCTACTCCATGCCTGGCTGCAGGGGGTGAGCGATTTGTCTTCACTAAACTCGACCTGTAGGGACACGTACGTTGGTCCACTCTCAGCCTCTAGATGATGACAACCTGATAGGAACTAGCTAAGAGGAAAGCACCCTAGATCTAATAGAGTACCAACAACAGTATTGCACACTAGGCCTATCCGAATACCAACAGTCAACGTATAACATAACATCCACTGCAATCGAGATAGTATAATACAGGGTACAACGATCTACATGCCAGGTCCTATCAGACAAGTCACAGCAAACCTATCCACTAGCACATGCTCATACAACAGTAAACAAGGAAGCAAGAACCTATCCACTAGCACATGCTCGTACAACAGAAAACCAGCAAGCAAGAACCTATCCACTAACAGAAGTTAATAAAATAGTAGCAAGCAGGCAAGAACCTATCCACTAACACATGCTCATAAAACAATAACAAACAGCCAGGATGTAATCAATGACAATACGCAGGATCCACACAACCGTGACAAGGAAACCTTACCTGAAATACAACAGAACAACTAATATGTATGCTCCTTGACCTGTAGATAACCAACCACGCACGAACTAATCAACCTAGACAAACAGTATTAATAAAAGGTAATTATAACCCGAACAGACAATAATTAACTAGGCTATCTAGAAGTAACAAGGCTCGAGAACAGGAATTACCCAAATCGAATGGCAGGAACGGTAGAACAAGGCCTCGACAAGGATAAGGCACGGCTACATGGGCATGTGTGACAAGGCTGGCAAGGCGGGGGTGAGCTGCTGCGCGAGGGCTGTGCGAGAGTGCAGCTGGCTGGGGCTGCGGCATGATGTGGACGAAGCGAGCGAACAGGTGAGGCACTACGGCTGTGATGTGTGCGGCCTTGCATGCTGGAGCGACTGTGCGTTGGGCAGTGATGGCGATCGACGAGGCAAGGCGACAACGAGGGTGAGCGATCGCGGCACGGGTGTGGCTACACTGTGCGATCGAGAAGGCGGGGGCGACCGATTGGGCGTATGCTGCGATTGGCGAGCAAGGGCGTGGGCAAGCAGCTCGATGGTGCGGCGATGGGGCTGTGCGTGCGGCGTGGCTGCTCGGTAAGGCTGGTCTCAGTGGGAAGGAGAAGATGGAGAAGAAGAGAAAGGAATTTGAAGCTTTGGCTTTTCTTTTCCTAGGAACGATCAATCAAATGTCTTAATCGATCAAAACCACCATTTTCTTTTTCTTTTCTCTTTTTTTTTCTTAAAAAAAACTACAAAAATACCTTTCCTTCCCAAAACTTGCAAAAATAGCCTTGTTGACCTGAAACCACAAAAACAGCCCATAATTGAGTAAAATGTAGAAATAGCTCTGAAGCTCAATAAATTATCAAACTGGCCCTAGGGGTAAAATTACCAAAATGCCCTTCAAAGTTAAAATTGCCCTAACTGCCCAACGAAACAACCGAAATAGCTGAAAAACATACCTGGGGAACTGTGATGAAATCTCAGGCCGTTACGATATGTCTCTTCTTAGTTTGTGCTATAGGCTTCTCTTTTCTCCATGTTTGCTTCTAGAGATGGTTTGTGCTCATGATTGGGCCGATGAGGTTCTGGTATTATACCATTGTCCCTCATCTATTTCCTCCATCATAGCTGCTCTTCTTCTTCTATGGTTCTGTCCTCAGAAAACTGCTTATGATTGTACAGTGGTCCCCTGGGTTCATGTTGCTATGATCTTCTTGTAGACCAGATTGGTGCTGAAAGATACTACTATGACTTTCCCCAAACTTTGACTACTGTTCCCAGTTAGGATGCATTGAATAGAAATTGATCGTGTATGTATCTTTTGCATAGCCTTGTTGCTGAATAAAATGTGTGTGTTGCGAGGTTACAGTGTTGCTCCATTGTTAATTCGCAAAGTGATTGAATGCCATCTTTGACGCTCGTGCTTGTGGTAATATGATTGGGACTTCTTTCCCTGTTGGTTGTATTGTCTTGAATCGAGGTTCCCCTGAAATACAAATATTCAACCTTTTTAGCAATAAAAACTACTCTCTACCTAATAATATAAATTCTAAATAACAATCCCCGTCAACGGCGCAAAAAACTTGACTGGCGATTCGGGTGCTAATGTATTCGTACAGTAATTAATTTAGAGTTAAACTTACCGCTCAGTATGCCTTGGAATCGCTTACGCCCAAGTATACGCGGTTGAACTGCAGTAAGTAATAAGTATATAATTTCATCGATCCCAAGAGATTGATGTCTAGAATTAATATTTGATCAGGCGAGAGTTATGCAGAAAAGTAAAAGCATGGGTTAAATATGGTTGTTTGTTTTTTTTATGCTGATAATAAAATGATGTAAATGTAGACAGTGAGTAATGATAGAATAGACAGTCGTAAAAAATGTTAAGAGAGCGGGGCTAGTTATTGAGTCTCTCGATTCTCTCTACCAAAAAGTACTTTCGCACTTAATGATTTACGACACAGCCAGCTTTCGCTGTGAACTCTGTACTCAACTCGGGGCATGCAAGCAATAGGGAGGTTATTCCTAACTTCCTAATTGATGCAAAGACTTACCTTCAACCTATTGTAGTATATTGGGTCATCATGCGGTTCCTTCTTTCAAACTTACCACAAGTGATATACGTGGGTAACTAATCGACGCATGTCTATAAAATAATAAATGCAGCAGTGTAAAACTCTTTAACCTACGCTCCTAACATGTTTCTACTCTGGATTATTCATTCAAGACTCCTATAACGCAGCATAGCAATAAACACAGATAAGAAGTTTAAATCAGACGATTTTATTACGACTACTAAATATTCAAAACTAAAACTACTCCTAGAAATACAATAATATAGAATTGGCTCTGTTGTGAAGTGTGAAGTCCCCTTGTCATCGGCTCCTATAAATACCACTAGCTGCTTCTCACATCGATTGGCTTCTGGCCATCAGACCAGCTCACTTAACCTCGGCTTTCTTCTTGAAATTTATAGAGTTGATTTACTTGGTCGGCAAGCCTAGGTGAGCTAGAAAATCCTCATTAATACATGATCTCTTGATTTTTGTTAGAATTTATTTGATTGACACCAACTTAATTGGTTGATTATTTCTCTATTATTTCCTTGTTGGTGTGATTCTTCGAACGCGACCGACTCGAGAACACGTGAGTCTTCTGTGTGTGTCTCCATTCGTATTGCTTTGTTCTTCCAGTATAAGTGTTCTGCATTCCCTGCATTAAATAACCTTTTTAGCACAAAGTTGTATAGTATTCATATGTAATCCACTAACTGGGCCTATGATGCTACTTTATGAATGCATGCTGATTTCCATGTTTTACATTCGTAATTTCCTACTAACGCTCATTTATTTCCCTTAACTTAAGAATAATGCAAACTATTGCAGTCTAAAATATATTCTATTTGAGGGCTATCATCTTGTCTAAAACTAGTGATCTCATGCCTAGAATTCATGCTTCTTGAAGTGGGGAAATATTTTGCTAGAAAACTTTCAATCACTTGTGCCCAAGTATAATCACTTGGTAATATATTTATCCAGTGTCTGGCCTTATCCCTTAATGAATAAGGAAACAGAAACAGTCGAGTATCTTCTAAAGAGATACCGACTTCGTGGTTACCATCACTGACAGTAAGGAAAGTACGTAAATGCTTATACGGATCTTTCGAGGGATGACCACTAAAAGTATCATTGACTTTAAGCATGTTATACATGTTATTAGTCAAAATAGGTCGCCTACCTTCACCGTTAGGTCTAACCATACCTTGATATACTACATGATTGAATAATCTTGTTGGTGTCCTCATGACTCTGTCCCTTTCATCTACTCCCTAGGCTGGGGGTAGATTGGTATTGTTATTCGCATCTGTTCCAGCTTCTGCACCTACTGCTACTGTTGGCGGGTTAATAACTCCAGCGTGATTCTGCACTATCGGGTCGATCCTTCTTTGATTTCTCCTTCTCTGTGCACGTATTATCCTATGGAGGGTTCGCTCAAATTTTGGATCAAACAAATAAGTCGTGCTCATGCCCAGTTCCCACTAAAATGTCAGCAAATGTCAAATAAAAGATTTTTTTTTTTTTTTTATATTCTAAACAACTTTGACTTAAAAATAAATTGACATAGTCCCCGACAACGACATTAGAAACTTAACTGTGGAAAATTGAGTTGCCTCATGTGTAATAGCCACACACTCGCGCAAGTATAAGCGGTCTGCAGTAAGTAATAAGTAAATTATCGATCTCCACAAGGGCTGTGGTTTATCCAAGGAGATGTTTAGAATTGTACAGAAATAAATGCATAGATGTTGTGATAGTTTGGTTTGAATAGTAGAAAGAAAACTTAACAATAGTAAAATGGATTGAGAGAGATATGGCAAAACTAAGATGCTCATGGAAAGCAATAGCAATGCATTGCGAAGAGACATGCGGTAAGGAATAACTAACATACTACACCTTACAAACTTCTGCTTCCGCATCCATTCGCATCAATTCCGACTTCCACTGCAACTTGATGTAATGATAACCCGGCGATACGTAATGCAATAGTTACGCATTTATTCCTAAACTCCGATTCAAAGAATTAAAGACTTAATTCTAACCTACTGAACATGCAACTAGACTTAGGTTATTCCTCTTCCAATTTGCAACCTATTATTTTGTGTGGATGGCCGATCGACACTTATTGTTAAGATCTGCTCCTAGTTTACATGCATCGGTTAAACCTTCCTATTTCTTCTTAACACATGCTACAACTACTCCACTTTTTCCTAACGTTGCATTAAGGAAATTAGTTCATGATACAAACGAAGAACACATAATGCAAAATGAAAAACATATTGAAATGATATTACTGAAAAGAAAAACAATAAACTCTCGATTTCTAAATCTCCAGACTCTTTCCTCTTCCTATTACAGATATCGTTTTTTATAAGCTTTTTTGTCAACTCTCTGAATATTCCAGAATAGGCACGAATCAATCAATGCGACATCTTTCCTTGTTTAAACTTGCCAATTATGTTTCTATTTGTCTAAGGTAAGAATCTCTTAATTTCCACAATCTGTCTCGTAGTGTCTGGTTAGTCAACTTCTTGCATCTAATTGATTCTTTCCTTATTGTGTTTGTAGCGCTTTGGCATTTCTCCCGAGCATAACTTGCTCACAATTGCGCGTCTCAATTCTTAACTCTGCGCTGCTTCGCAAACGCAATTTCCTGTAAAAATAGTTTATCAGCATAAGCCTTGCTAAATATGCGTTAAGTGTGCTAATTCCTTCATTTTAAGCGTTATAATTCATATCTCGCATTTTATTCCCCTAATGCCTAAACATGAGCAAACTACACCTTTTATTCCCCTAATGCCTAAACATGAGCAAACTACACCTTTTTTCTCAACATTAGGAAACTACACCTTTTTTCTCTTTATTTTTACCTTGTTCGCATTAAATCTTATATAACAACTGCACACAATGATCTAAAATTATCTTGAATTCTGACTTTATTTGAGAGTCATCATTACTCATACTAAACTTGGGCAACGCGTGCGATAGTAAGGTTATTCCTAACTCCTTAAATCATGCAAGAGATCTCACGATGAATTTATCGTACATACTGGACCTGCCTTCAACTCCCTCTTCCGAGTTTACTGAAGGTTAGCATACGTGGGTAGCTAGTCGATGCATGCTTAGAAAAAAATTGCAGCAGTATAAAAACTAAGAACCTACAACAACAACAACATGCATTCTACATACGAATTGTCACTATATAGCTCTTATCTAACAAGACAAACAAAATATCAACAAATAATAAGGAAAACTTAGATATCTCATTTCTAAAAGTTGAAACTGTTCTACAATCTTTTCCTAACTAATAAAATACTAAAATAATAGATAGGAATTGGCGCAGTTGTGAAGTGTATAGATTCCTTGTCATCGACTCCTATGGACACCATTAATTCTGGTTCACCTAGATTGGCTTTTAGCCAACCTACCAGTTTTGGTCACCCTAACCAACTCTCCGATTGCAGCTTCTTTCTTACTATTTATAGAGTTGATTTTCTTGGTTAACAAGTTTGGATGAGCTAGAAGATCTTCATCAATACAGGATTCCTTGATTTCCGCTGGGAATTCTTGATTATGGCCAAATCGATTGCTTGATTAATTTGTCTGTTCTTTCCTTATTGGCTTAGTTCTACGATTGCCTTATGACAGCATCATGCTTGAGTTTTACTGTTCGTATTGAATTGTTCCTCAGCCTCTAAGTTTCACATTTCCTATATTGAATCGCATTAAGCACAGTTTTATTCACTTAAGATGCGATGTTGAGCCTATAGCGCACTAAATGATGAATGCATATGATTTCTACAGTTTCACTCGCATTGAGTCTTTTATGTCTAGATTATTTCCCTTGAACCTTAGAAAAATATATAATAATTTAGCCTAAATTATGCTCTATTTAAGAGCTATCACCTCGCCTTGATATGTAAACGACAGTACGCTGTAAATTTTCCTTTCATTCGACCATAACCCTCAAACCCTTGAACCTCCCTTCTCCCATACTAAGAACCAAATTACCCACCATGGTGCAAAGACTAGCAACAGACTATTGAAGATGGTGGAACATACGGAGGGAAGGGTAAGGCGAGGTTGACCCCAACCAAGATCTTGATCCAGCCAACGATGCGCAAGCCATCCAGAAGGTGACTAGTCACGAGCCAGCATTTCCAAGCGCAGGTGAACCATTGCTTCACGAGCAAGAATGAAGGAGCGTGCATAAAAAGAAGAATCTTTGGAACCTCTTAAAGAAGAAAGAGCGGTCACATCGCCACCATGACAGCCTCTGCCATTGGTATTGATTGACAGTTCTGAAACTTTAGGATACTTTGAAGGTTTAACACCTTCAATGGACGAGCAGGATAGAGCGGAATTTGATCAGAAGATGGAAGAGTTTGCATGAGAAATAGAACGCGAGTGTAGACTAAATACAAATGTATGCACCTCTAGACCTGTTGAGGTGGTTGTTGATCATGAGGAGGAAGAATGGGCGCATTAAGAAGAAAAAGCACTGATGGTGGAAGAACATCCAGGTGGGTGTAGAGCAAGAATACCAGCACCGGAGGACTTATTCCACTGCCAATCTAGAGAAAAAGTAGATGAAGCCCTTGTCGAGCATCAAAGAACAAGGCTGACGTACTTAAAAGAAGTACCACACCTTACAGAAAGGACAATTCACCGCTTAAAGGCTGAATTGGCGGCAGCCCCTGCGTAAAAGCAGCAGAAGCGAGCCCTTCCACACATGCCCATGTGTCGACTCACCCACCAAGAGAGAGAAATAGCATGGAAGCAAAGTTGTTGTGCAACATCTAACGGCTATCCAAGAATTTGGATGCGTACCAGAGTACACGCGTGAAAGAGACAATGAAATATTTGATGCTCTTGCATCATTGGACCCGCGCATCCAAAGATCGCAATTCCCCGACTTCATCGACATTTTTTCTTCTACCGAATTTGACTCTGACGGTGCTAATTTCAAGGAAGAGTGATAAAGGAAGTTTCTATCTTTATCGCATTACCCTTACTCTGTGCTTTATATGTTTTTCCAGCAATATATTAATATAATCATTTTCTCCATTTTATCCCCTACTTAGATAATCTATTTTGATCTATGAGACGTTGATTTCTCGTTTTTTAATCCTGTGCATTTAAAAAAAACAATGCCTAATTATGCTAAAACTTAATCTACCCCAGATTGTCGATTGCTAGTGTTCTAACAAGGTTATTTAAGGCCTGATTCTTTTTAAACTTGGGACTATTGCATACTTTCTTAGGGAGGAATCCGAAAGCTTGAAGCAGGGTGATGACTCTCAAATAGAGTTAGAATTCTTGTTATTCTAAGATCATTGATTGTAGTTATTATTTAAAATCCAATGTGAAAACGATAATTATAATGAGAAAAATGTGTAACTAGTTAATGCTTACGCATTAGAGAATTAATTTAAAGAAATGAATTTAAGCACAAAAAATAGCAGAATTAGCACAGTTAGCTCATATTTAGCAAGGCTTATACGGACAAACTATTTTTGCAGGAATTTACGATGCGGAGCTGAGAAGGAAAATGCGTGATTGCACGCGTAGTAACATTCGAAGAAATGCCAAGGTAACGTAAAAGAAATAAGGAAAGAATCAGATGATGGCAAGATGTTGACTAACCAAACACTAAAGAGAGAAATTGTGGAAATCACGAGATTCTTCTCTTAACCACACAAACATAATTGGCAAATTCATGCAAGGAAAGAGATCGAACATAATTGGCGAATTCACTCAAGGAAAGAGATCGCGTCGATTGATCTGTGATTATTCTGGAATATTCGAAGGATGATTATAAAAGGAGACCCTTTGTAATAGAAGAAGGAGAGGAGAGGGGGAATTTTCGGAACCAAAGTTTATATTGTTTTTCTCTGTTTCTTGTCAAAACTCATTTTCAGTTCAGTAATACTATTTCAGCATGTTTTCCATGTCGTTATCTATATTTCTTGTTTGTATAAAGAACTAATACTGTTAAGGTAACGCTAGGGAAAAGTGGTTAGTTTTAGCATGTGTTAAGAAGAAATAGGAAGGGCGTAAGTAGGGCATGTTAACTAGGAGCAAATCATCAACAATAAGTGTCGACTGGCCATCTACACGCACTAATAGGTTGTAAATCGGAAGAGGAAAAAACCTAAGTCTAGTTTGCATGTACAGTAGGTTAGTATTAAGTATTTAATACTTTAAATCAAAGTTTAGGGATAAACGCATAACTACTGCATACGTAGCGCCAACTTAGCACTACATCAAGTCGCTGTGGGAGTTAGGCTTGATGAGAAAGAAAGCAGAACCAGAAGTTTGTGAGGCGTAGTAAGATAGTTACCCCTTATCGCATGATTCTTTGAAAATACATTGCTATTAATTTCCATGAGTATCCTGGTTTAGCCTTATTCTCTCACAATCTGTTTTACAATTGTTTTTATTTCTTTCATGCCATTCAACCCAATCAATCACAACTACTATTCGTTTATTTCTATTAAATTCTTAACATCACCTTAGATAAATCACAATCCCTGTGGTAATCGATAGTTTACTTATTACTTTTTACAGACCGCGTATACTTGCGCGATTGTAAATTATTTGCACACGAGACAACTAGGAATCAGCAATCAAGTTTTTGGCACCATTGCCAGGGACTGTGTCAATTTATTTGAAGTCGAGATTGTTTAGAAAAAAAAATTATTTCTACATTTGTTTCGAAATCTGAGTGTGAATTGTGCATGAGCATAACTTTTTCGTTTGATCCAGAACCTGAACGGAACCTCCTTAAGAGATGACGTAAGCAGAGAAGAAGAATTTGAAGAAGGATGGACCCAATAGCGTAGAATCACCCTAGAGTAATCGATCCACCAGCAATAGCAGCAGGTGCAGAAGTTGGAGCAAATGCAAACCCCAATGCTAATCTACCTCTAGCCGAGAGAGTAGATGAGAGGGACAAATTCATGAGGACTCAAGCAGGATTATTCAACTATGCAGCATATCCAGGTATGGTTAGACCTAATGGTGAAGGTAGGTGACCTGTTTTAACTAATAATATGTATAACATGCGTAGAGGCAATGAACCTTTTAGTGGTCAACCTTCGGAAGATCTGCATAAACATTTGCATACCTTTCTAGCCGTTAGCGATGCTAACCAGGAGGTTGCTATCTCTCTAGAAGATACTCGTCTATTTTTGTTCCCTTATTCGTTAAAGGAAAAGGCCAGACACTGGGTAAACACGCTGCCATGTGATTATACTTGGACACAAGTGGTCGAAAGTTTTTTGGCAAAATACTTCCCTACTTTGAGAAGTATGAACTCGAGGCTTGAAATCACTAGTTTTAGACAAGAGGACGATGAAATCATAGAGCATTGGAACGGTACAAGAGCTTATAGCAAAGTGCCCATACCATGGTTTGTCTTATACCTTTCAAATAGAACATTTTTATAATGGATTGTCCGATCAAGATAAGGCTATCCTCAATGCAACTGTGGGAGGATGTCTAATAGAGAAAACGTACAATGAAGCTCATAAAATTATTGAAACAACCGTTAAAACTACTGGGCCTAAGTTAAGTCAGGTAAGAAATCAAAATAAGCTACTCGGTAAATTTGAGCTTAGTGCTATGGCTGCTATGCAAGCCCAGCTTGCTACGCTTACCAACTTTTTTAAAAATATATAGATGACTACACCACAGAATGTTTAGAACTCATCGGTTATTGATCACTCAACTTCTGACTTCTGTACACTCTATGGAGGCGATCACGGGTATGAGTTCTTTAGCAGAAACGCTGATTCAGTCATGTGCGTTGGACACATAAATTCGCGACCTCAGAACAATTCTTATTCGAACACGTACAATGCTGGGTGGAGGCAACCCCTGAATTTCTTTTGGGGTGGGCAAAGTAGCAATGCAAACCAAATTGGACAGCAGTGCATGCCGTCGCACTCTTAATTTGAAAGTAACCAACAACAAGCTCATCAACCAGATTCGGCACTAAAAGAGTATATGGTGAATAATGAAGCAGTGATGATGGAACATCATCAGACTCTGTTGAAATCTCAATAAGTAACTCTTTGGGAACTGGAACCACAATTAGGTTAGATCGAGATAGATTTAAATAACAGACCGCTAGGACAATTACTGTCGGATACAGAAGGCTCTAGGAGGAGTGGCAAATAGCAAGTTAGTACAATCGAATTAAGAAGTGGGAAACCTATCATGGACAGCGAGGAGATTAGGAAATATCAGGGAACTCTGCCCACAACAGAACCATTAACGGGAAAGCAACCAGCACGAAGAACCTATGAGGATCCTATAATAGCAAGCGATGTGACGGAAGTGGCCAAACCATTGTCTATTTACCAGCCACCACAACCACTATACCCTCAAAGGATTAGAAGAAAGAGAAACGAATCGCACTTTGAAAACTTTATGGATATGCGAGTACTCCGTTGGCCACCATTAGAGTGTGAAAAATAAAGATAAAAACATTCTGGGTAAAAATGAAAGGCACAGAAATGCGAGTACTCCGCTGGCAACCATTAGCGCAAGCTGAAGACATTCCTTTGCTTAGCTAGAATGTTTTATGCTGAAATATATCATGCTAAGAACTATAGAATTGTGGCTATGAGTGCAACCCGATGAAGAATGCAAAAAACATAGAGAAAATCCTCGAGGAATTTGAGACTCAAATAGATAAGCCTCGGATAGAATGTTTTGAACAAACTTAAGGAGATCGAGGGGGATAATTAAGCTGTGTTGGAGTCAGAAGTTTTCAAACTAAGGGATGTGCATTGTATCAAGGGCAATTAGGAGAAAAATCGAGACAATTTAGGAGGAATTCTAGTCAAAGAAGATCGGAATGACTAAGCAGATGGCGTATTAAGGCAATAGAAATTAAAAGAAAGATTTTTTTAGCAAGGAAGAAAGCATTGTGTGTTGATAAGTAGGTTATTTGTAGCAGCTTTTTACACCTACATTAGCATCGCTCAGGACAAGCAATGATTCAAGTTTGGGGGTTTGATGACTCACAAATTGAGCCATTATTTCTTATAATTTAGAGTCATTGTGTGACATTATTATAGGAAAATCTAGTGCAGAAAAGGTGAAAATGAAGAGTAAAAGATGAAAAAGGCTAACGCGCACATTGGATGAATAATTGGAGAAATATGCATTATAATGCTAAAATGCTGAATTTATACTTTAAATATGTATGTTGGGAATGAATTATGCTAATCAGTAGCTTTGTAAGAACTTCAATGCGAAGCAAGAGATGGATCAAGCGACGCGAAATGGCAAGGATCAATGTAAAGCAGCAAATTTGATCAAACCATGTGATTAGCAAAGAACCATGCGGAGTCTAATCATGTGACAGCAGTAGTTCAGAAAAGACACAAAGTCACACACAAGCAAAAAAGTAAAGAATCAAGTGAGGAATCAATTGTTGACTAACCAGACACTATGAGACAATTTATGGAAATCACAAGATTCATACCTTAATTCACAGGACGACATTGGCAACTGTCAATCAGTATGATTCTGCTGCGCTAATTTGGCTAACCAACTCAAACCAAGGAGATTTGAGAAAATTTAGAAGAGGATTATAAGAAGGAACCATTTCAACCATTTTGAGGGGGGGAACGAACGAGAAAGTTCACCACCGTTTTATTTACTTCATTTTGTTTTACTTGTTTTGTTTTGCAGACTCATTGTGGAATCTAAGAAATACTGTTTTTCAGCATGTCAATTGCTATGTTGTTATCTGTGTTTCTTTTCTGTACTATGAACTAATTTCTTAAAGGATAAGTTAGGGAAAAATGGAATAGCTTACGCATGTGTTAGATAGATCTAGGAAGGAAATAACGAGAGCATGTTAACTAGGTTTTTCACTTAATAGTAAATGTCAACCGGCCATCCATATAAGCTAATAGGTTGTAAATTAGAAGAGGAAATGACCTAAGGCTAGTTTGCATGTTCAGGAGGTTAGTATTAAGTCTTTTGTACTTTAAATTAAAGTTTAGGAATAAACACGTAGAAGCAGAGGAAATTAGAAGATGAAATGACCTAACTACTGCATACGTTGCATCCATTATCATTACATTGAGTTGCAACGGAAGTTGGGCTTAAGGCCAGCGAATGCAGAAGCAGACGTTTGTTAGGCGAAGTATGATAGTTATTCCTTATCGCACATTTCTTTCTATCACTGTGAAGGCATTCCTTGAATACCCTAGCCGTGCCTATCTCTCATTTAGCTTACTTCTATTACGTTTTTCGTTATTTATTTTATGCAAACAACCCAATCAAAATCAACCTATTCGTCACTTTTATTCTATTTTCTAAACATCATTCTTGGTAAATCACAGTCCCTGTGGAGATCGATAATTTACTTATTACTTGCTGCAAACCACGTATACTTGCACGAGTGTGAACTAAAAAGCACATGCGACAACCTAGTGTTCTGCATAGTTCCAGTGTTAGAAGGCACCCAAGTAGAAGCCAACAGGTTTTTTATAGCCTTTGAGTGTGCCACAATGGAAATGGAAGAGATTTCGATGGATTTTATTTCAAGTTTGCTGTAACGGCCCAAATTTCCACTGACGGGGCCAGACCTGAGGGGTCCCCACCAGCTACTTGGGAATTCTTCAAAACCGAGTTCAGGACTCAGTACATTAGTGAAGAAGTACAGCAAGAGATGGTAGAGGCTTTTACAAATCTGAAACAAGGTGACGACAGCATTGCCGGTTATGAGAAGCAGTTCTCCGAGCACAGCTACTTTGCTCCAGAACTTATTACTACAAAGGAGTTGAAAATTAAGAAGTTCATTGGGGGACTTAGGTTGGAGGTTGCCCAAGATGTTAGGGCATCGCTCCGGAGGCTTACACCAGGACTGTAGCGTTGGCCAAGATCTATAACAGAAAGTACCTTTTAGTGAAGACCCCAACTGCAGCAGCTCAGAATTTGGCAACTAGTTCCGAGTAGAAAAGGAAGTTTGAGCCTTCCAGGACTTCCGGGCAGGGAGGTCAGCAGCAGCGCCGTCAGGGCCGTTTCCAGGGCAGAGATTAGGGGCGACAGCAGGGTCGTCGGTAGGGTGCAGTAAGGCAGCCACCCCAGTGCCGGACCTGTGGCAAGTCTCATTTCGGCTTGTGTAGAGCTTCTCTTGGAGCTTGTTACAAGTGTGGTAAGGAGGGGCACATAGCCAGAGTGTGCCCACAGGTTGGAACTGTTGTTAGACCAACTCAGCAGCAGGGCCGCATGTTTGCCACGACCCGACAGGAGGCCGAGAGGACAGATGAAGCTGTCACAAGTACATTACTTGTCTTGGACTACTATGCATATGTACTGTTTGATTCGGGCTCGTCCCATTCGTTTATCTCTGCATTGTTTGTTAGTAGAGCCTGTTTGGAACTTGAACCTTTAGGGTTCAAGTTGTGTGTGGCAACTCCTTCGGGAGTTAGTATGCTTGCTAGTGAAAAGGTTAGAGACGACCAAATCCTGGTATCTGGAGAGTTGTTAGCAGCCACCCTCATAGCTCTGCCCATGAGTGGCTTTGACGTTATACTTGGTATGGAGTGGTTAGTGAAGAACCACGCGATGATTGACTGCCGCCAGAAAGGAGTTGTGTTCAGGCCGCCCAAGAAGCAGAGTTTCAAGTTTTGCGGTGTCCAGGGCGGAGCGTGTCCGCCATTGATTTCTCCTTTGAAAGCTCGCCATTTATTAGCTCGAGGAGCTTGGGTTATTCGGCAAAGTTTTCTGGGAAAAGCCGCCCTTCATTAACTGTGGATCGAGTGCCAGTAGTTCAGGAGTTTATAGATGTGCTCTCTGAGGAGTTACCAGGTTTGCCCCCACAGAGAGAAGTTGACTTCACCATTGAGCTCGAGTCAGGAACTCTCCCTATCTCGAAGGCACCGTATCGTATGGCGCCAGCAGAACTGAAGGAGTTGAAGGTGCAGTTGCAGGAGATGCTAGATAGAGGGTTCATCCGCCCTAGCGTGTCCCCGTGGGGAGCACCTATTTTATTTGTCAAGAAAAAGGATAGTTCGATGTGTCTTTTCATAGATTTCCGGGAGTTGAACAAGGTTACAGCGAAGAACAATTACCTGTTGCCTCATATCGACGATTTGTTTGATCAGCTTCAGAGAGCTTCTGTGTTTTCCAAGATAGATTTGAGATCTGGTTACCATCAGTTGACGATCAGGTATGCAGACATTCCCAAGACGGCGTTCAGGTCGAGGTATGGTCATTATGAGTTTGTGGTTATGTCCTTTGGGCTGACCAATGCTCCAGCAACATTTATGGACATGATGGATAGGGTGTTCAAGGCATTCTTAGATAGCTTCGTCATCGTGTTTAGAGATGATATCTTGATTTATTCTAAGACCAGAGAGGATCATGCCACGCACCTGAGGCAAGTGTTGACAACATTAAGGGAAAATCAGTTGTATGCCAAGTTCTTCAAGTGTGACTTTTGGTTAGAGACAGTGGCCTTCCTTGGTCACGTGGTCTCTAGAGATGGCAGAGCAGTGAACCCCGCTAAGATTGACGCAGTGAGTTCATGGGCCAGACCGACCACAGTCGCAGAGATTCACAGCTTTCTGGGTTTGGCAGGCTATTACCGAAGGTTCGTCAAGGACTTTTCTGCTAAGGCAGCACCCTTTACTCGGTTGACGAGGAAAGGTGTAGATTTTATTTGGGATGCCAGTTGCGAATAGAACTTTACTTTGTTAAAACACAGTCTGACCGAGTGTTGTCAGTTTCGGAGGGATCAGGTGGGTTCATTGTGTACAGTGGCACTTCTAAGTCTGGGTTGGGTTGTGTTTTGATGCAGCTCGGTAAGGTAATTGCGTATGCTTCTCGTCAGCTGAAGCCTTATGAGAAAAACTATCCGACTCACGACATGGAGTTAG
>JBBMKA010014089.1:0-32528 GCA_037833695.1 Sechiopsis laciniata
ATGATTTGAACAAATTCTTATTTAATATATCAAATTTCTAACTTTTATGATTATTGAAATGATTTGAACCATGCATCCTACCGAAATAAGAACCAAGTAAATCGCCCTTAAATTTAAGGTACAAAAATTTTAAGAAAACATATTACTTGATCTGCATTACATAATTCTAAAAGCACATATTACTTAAATGCATATTACATAATTCTCAAAATACATATTACTTGTACTTCAACATGTGGTACAAGATTTCCAAAAAAAAAATAGCATTTCACCAAAAGACATTCATATTAGTGGACCCCCCAAGACCCACGACAAAATACATGGATTTTCTACACCATCAACTCCTCTAGTTCCCTTCGTTCCTATCTTTAGCCAAAATACGCATGCAATAATGTTGGGTCCTACGCTCATCTAACTATAAGAATGTCCCTACCTTACCATGATCGGATGCCACCAAGTCAACCAATGTGGCTTTATCTTTATCATTCAGGTAAGTTAAAGATTCTATTTTTTTTAACGCCTCTCCCATAGCGTCATTAAGCATTTCATTCTTTTGGGTGTGTGTTGGGCGGTTTCCAAACACACAAATTAAGAAAATAATAATGACGTAAGAATGATCACGTGGCAACTCTGATCTCGCCGTAGCAAAATCTTCACTCTGATTAGGCGAAGTGTGTGCGTGATCCCCAAAGGTTGTGCAAGTATACACAATCTTTGTTGTAGCAAGTTTTAATGTAAGTAAAAGTCATCTCCAGAGAGATTAGTTATTAATACCATGCTTAAGTGAAATGAAGTGAGTCAAGTAATGGGTGAAAATGGTTGTGATGAGTCTAAACTAAGCGAAATAAATGTAATGTAATTTAAATTAGATGTAAATGCATTGGAAGGAGAATAAGACTTTCGGAGAATTTTGCTTGGGCGAAACTACATTAAGCTAAAACGCAAACAACTGATGGCTCCTCTTTGACTCTCTTGAGCTCTAGAAGTTTGCTTTCTCGAGCTTCTAGTTTAGTCCTCTCAAACTCAAACGACGCTAAGATTTAAGCAAAACAGCACTAGGTGAACGTTATCTCTAAGAGTTCTTTGATTTGCAAGCAATCTTATCTCTAAGCAAGCTTGCCAGTCCTAATGTTATACATGCAAGTTCGCTCTATTTCTATTCTCTCGAAGGGAAATAAAGACATACACACAGCGGATCAGACAGAATGTATTTCGAATTAACACAGCATGCATAATAGTTTAACACTTTGCTAGGGTGTCGCTTCGGCGAAGTTACCCCTACGTGCCTATTTCTCTCCAATGACGAGCCTAGCTACTCATAATGATAAATAAAAGCAAAGCGAAATAAAAACCAAAGTTCATCTTCATTAAAATACAAAATAACAACGTTCGCTGCAAATAGTGCTAAGACAGAAATAACGGAAGCAATAAAAAGAGAGAAATAAGGTTTAGAAGAAGCCTGGTCGGAATTGTAAAGACATCAATTCTGATTTGGCTTCGACGAAGTCTCTGTAACTACGGCTAGCTACAATTATGCTATGGCTAAACTAGAAAACAACTAGAAATGGAAAAACAACTAAACTACGGCTAAAAAAATTAAAGAACTTTGATCGAAATTGAAAGCTCTGGCGATGGACGACCTAGAATGGGCGACGACCACGACACTTTACAATGAAGAAGGATGGCTCTATTTATACTGCAGCTCAAGCGACAAGGCTCTGACTTCTCTGCTCCACGATCCCTTACCTCACTGGACAACATATGACATTCTTTGTTCTGAGACTGCCAAAAGCTGCTCTGCTCCACTATCTTCCTTACATGCGCTTTTGCCAGAATCAATTTTGCTTAGACGAAATTGAGGGCACTTCATTCTATTCGCTGCAATGTGGAATGCTTTTACTGCGCGATTGGTGGACTGTCGTTCGCTTGAGTGAGCTCATTGTGTGAATTTTGCTTCGCTCCATTAGGAATGTCGCAGACAAACTAGAAAATATCAATTCTTTTTAACACTTTTAAATTTGCACACATTCAAGCAAGTTTTGCTACAGCGAACCTTTAAAATGCATCCCAAGCAGGTTTTGCTACAGCGAACCTCTAAAATGCATCCTAATCAGAAAACTATAGGATGTTTCGTTTAAGCATAACTTTTGGTAAGATGGGGAGAAATTCAATATTAAATCATTTCATTATAGCAAATTCTAATAAAATATATTCTTTTAAGCTACTTTAACTCTCAATTCTTGAGAGTTATCACACCCCCAAACTTACACTATTGCTAGTCTCGAGTAATAGCTCCGTTACTACTGGAGGGAATTTACTTTTTCCTATTTTCCTTCGCCACAACGAACTTCATTTCTTACTTTGCAAAAGCTAATCAACAGCTCAATCTGAGAATTCAAGAGTATTTCTAAGTAAAGTTTTTCTATAACTAGATCATGCTGGGTGAAATTTTTAGATTTTTAGAAAACTCCATTTTACAATTCGCTTTAGCCATTCGATCGTGAAAACTCCTTTTGGCTTAGACATTCAATGTCTTGGTTCTTCTCGCTTTCCCTAATCAATTGGATTTAACTTTTCGCTTTAAGCTCTTTTGCTCCCTTTAACTTTGGTACTTCTCTTCTTTTGCCGAAATGAATACTCTCATTTTACAGTTTGTTGGGGATTCCTCACTTACGGTATCCTACTATCGTTTGCTCAATTTTTATCGAATGTTTGATATTATGATAGATACGCAATGTTAGAGCAATCTACAGTGGAGTAATGATCCTAGGATTTAGGCTACTAGCCCTTTGTTTCACTTCGCTCTCGCGAGTATTTGGGAAATTTTTGAATTTTTTTTATGTTTTTATCCAACCCAGGGTTTAGGCTTGCAATATCTCACCTTTTACTTCAGCGAAATGACAACTATCCAATTAATTTTTCTACGCTGAATCACTCATGAAGCATGTTTATTTTGTGCGCTTTTCGCTTATATTTACATTTTCGCTTTGACAAACTCCACCCCCAAACTTGGACTTTTCATTGTCCCAATGAAAAACACTCAGCACCCCCAAACTTAAAGTTTGCTAAAAGTTTAAGGCTTGGGTTAATTCTAATTGAGTTCGCTCAAGCTAAATGATTCCGCGAAATTTAATTTCTACGCTTAAAGAATTTTCGAAAACTAAGGCCTCTACTCTTCACAAAATTTCGCTTCGTCTAATTAAAAGTTTCGCGCCAGCATAGAGGAGTTACAAAATTAATTAATAGAGAAATAAGCTTGAATTACACAGAGATAAAGTTAATGAAATTCCGCACAAACATAGATAACAAAAGTTTGACTAAGCGAAATATAATAGTATTCACATTTTAGCTTTTCTTGTACATGCGAGCTTACAAGAGATAAAATTAAAATAAGCGAAAAGCATGCATGCATTCATACAAAAATATTAAGGGAGAAATGAGTCAGGGAACATCCATTCAATCGTGATCTGATGGAGCTTCACTGTGATGGTCTTCTCACGAAAGTATAGACTCGGGCATTTCAGACAAGACTAGGACACCTTCATATTGACTGAAAAATTGCTGGAGGGCTCAATCTCGCTCTTGGTGATGCTCCAGATAAGCGTCGAACCTGGCGGTTAAGGCTTTCAGCAATTTAATTCCTTCATCGCTTTCGACCGCAGAAGCTGCCGCTTTCTTACATGCTTTGCTTTTGCGAGATGATTTTGTAGCGGGTTTTTCAGTGGGGCACAACGGCTTTCGCCTAGGCAGCACTGCATCATTTGGCTTGCTCTTAACTCCTTGGTAAGAGTAGAGTGAGGAAATGTAGTGCGGAAAGAAGAAGTGACTTGCGAGCTTTCCATTCCATGCACTGATTTCGCTAGCAATGATTGACCCAACATTGGTGATGAGGCCAGCCATTATAGCGTAAATCAGAAGTGCTCGCTGCTGTGTCATCGTTGAGTCATGCATGGTTGGCAGAAGCGAAGACTTGACGAACGAAGCCCAGATGCGAGCTTCATCATTCAAGTTGGCAGCTATGAATTTAACTGATTGCGGCCCTTCTTCCCATGTCGCTCTGGCAACCCCGATTGTATCTACGCACTTTGCCAACATTTCGCTTGAGCGATCCTTCAACAAGGCGTCGTACTTGAACTTTTCATCTTCAAGACTGAACAACTCATTCCAATTCGAAGGGGTCCAGCTGATAGTTCGCTCCTGCACAGTTGCCTTATATGTTGATCGAGTAGACTTGCGTAAAACTCAATGACCCAATCTCGCCTCGCTTATGCACTTGAGACATAAACATTCAACCAACCTCTTGATTCGATTTGTCTAAGTATTGGAACTAGGAGGCTGTAGATGTCTGGCTCAAATCCTTGCTCGAGCAAGAACTTCTTCGCCTGATATTGGATGATGTTCTAGCAAATCAGGTAGCACTTCATCCCTGTTTGCCGAGCTTCATCCCAGCACTCGCAACACCTTTTCCTTTGTTCAATTTTTTTCGTGGATGCGAAGTGTCTATAGCTTTTTCTTTTGTCTTCTGCCTCTTAAAAGTTGGCATCCTCGGTACCGTAATAACGTGCTTCGATCGCTTTATCTTGGGCGGCTCAGGTTCCTTTGCCTTTTCCTCGCTACTTTGTGCTGCAGAGGCCAAACTGTCTTCCAAGTCTTTTTCTAGTTCTTTGTCTGATAAACTTCCAGCTTCGCTCACGCGAGGATTCACTTCGTCCTCTTTTTCCTTGGGATCAACAGCGCACTGACTAGGTGTCAGCTGTGCCTCATCTCCCAAAAGTTCTTTTGCTTCGCTAAAGCGATCCTGTTCCATCAACTCTTCAACCAAAGTTGCCCAATCTTCATATCCTTCCTCTAAGTCCTTTAGCCCGTCATTCGCCCCAGCGTCAACTTCTTGTTGATCTTCTTGAATTGCGGATTCCTCCGCTAGGGCTTTTTCGAAGTGTTCGCTTTCTTCTTCTTCTTGGCGCTTGTTTGCTATGTCCAGCGTTGTAGCGTCAATAGCAAATTGGCCAGGTGCCAATTGTGCGTCACCCGTTACAACTTCTGGTTCATCCACAGCTCGACTCGAATCGACCCCCCTTTTTGCTTGCCCTTCGTTCAACTCTTGCCTCAGCGACAATTTTATCTACTCTCTTTACACTCTCCTCGGTCACAGAAACTTTAGGCGTGCTTCTTACTTTTTCAACGCCTTGCTCTGCCCTTTGCTACTTTTTTACTGCTGCTTTTTCTTTTTCTCTTTGCTTTCTTTTCTCTCTTCGCTCTCGCATTTCCTTGTTGTTTCTCTTTATTTCTTTTAACTCCACTTCGAGCAACGCTATTCGCTTTACCATAGCAGGATCAACCACTACTTTCGACTTTTCTGGCTCTATGACTTTTGCCACAGCTGGTTTTTCAACTAAGTGCGTAGGAACCTCCATAGGCTTGATCGGACTTGGCATGCTCTTTGACCTTGGTATTGGAATCCTTCGCGTTAGCGAGATCGTTTTTCTTTCTTCTCCAGCCAGTCCTTGCTTCGCTGCTGAGCTCACTCCATTGATGGGCTTCTTTGACCTTTCTCCAGTCTGGCCTTGCTTCGCCGGCACGCTCGCTCCAGCAATGGGCTTTTTCTTCATCAGAATCTTGGTAGGCATGACCTTACTTGCCTCTTCATCCTTCTTCTCAAGCTTCTTTGCTAATCTCGCACTTGAGGGAACTTTTCTGGCCATTTCTGAGGATGAAGAACTGAGTTTTCATAGCATGGAGAAGAAGATCGAAAAATCGATCAGAGATGAAGAACAGAAAAATTAGGGAATCGACAACTAGGGTTTCGGCGGCTAGGTTTTCGTTCGAGTGAAAGGGAAAGAATAAAAATGGGGGTTGTAATTTATACAGAGGCGAATCAGGGCAACGGTCGAATTCTTAGGGAGGCAGGACAACAGATAGCGGCAGCGAAGTCACGACCGTTGGATCGTCTATCGTAGGGACATGTGTCGTTCAGAGGTTCAACAATTGCACCACGCGCTGGCTTGGGCAAAATGCGCATGCGATCAGCTTATGTCACAGCGTGACCTCACTACATCCGTCATTTCGCCTTAGCGAATTTAACTCCCCACGAAAATCGAGTGAAATTCCAAATACAAATCCCTCACCTTAGCAAAATAAAAATAATAAAATGGAAAAAACTAAAACTATACAAATAAAACAAGTAAAGGCTAAAATATTTACAAGGTAAACTTTACTAACCTGGCTTGGAGCAATTTTTATGAAATTAAATCAGATAATACCTTTGCTTCAGCGAAATATACTCCAGCGAGAGACCAGATAATAATCTTCTGTTGCGCCCCATCCTTGATGACTTGTTGGAGCCTTCGTTGTTGCTCAAATAATTTTGTGTTTTTACCTGGCACAGAGATCATGAGCAAACATAAGAAATTTACACAATGAGCCACTTTACCTCCTTCGAACGTCAAGGCTTTCGCTTGAATTTTTCCATTCGTTTGATTTTGCTCCACTAGAAATTTATTAAAGCACTCCTCGGCATTCCCCTTCATTATCAATCTTTGAGGGCATGGAGGTGGAGGAATTTCAAGTGTTGTAAAATTCTCCTTGGATCCTTCTTCAAGTTGAGGCTTTTGAGACAGATCTTCAACAATGGATTCTTTTTCCTCTTCTATAGGCTCTTGATCAGATTTTTCTTCCTCATTGGCTTCAGCGAACATTTCGATCACATTTTCTTCTGTGAAACTACCCACATTTGATTCTTTCATTTTTTCTACTTCACTAAAATGTTCGTAATCTTTCCATGTTATAGCGAAAGTTTCCTCCTTGGGCTCGTCCACAAGATTCTGCTCAGATTTCACTTCCTCAAATGTTTCAGCGAAGCTTTCCTTCTCATTGGGCTCGACTTCGACATTTGCTTCGGCCAACGTAATAGCGAAACCTTCTTTTTCCATGGGTTCATCCTTGGTGTCTTCCCTTACAGTTCATGCCTCATCTTCTTCCAACGCCAAAGCTTGAATTTGTTCTATCTCTGGAATGTTCAATGCCTCCATATCTGAGGCATGTTTGTCTAAATGGCTTAACTCAACTTCATCGGTTAAATGTGTTTCATTTACTTCTTGATTGGTTAAAGTGATTCGCTGGTTTTGAGGGCTAACGTCCATTTTAGCGATGCTTGCTCTAAGCAGATTTTTCAGTGCAATGCCAGAGCTGGTTGAATAATAGGTTGAATAAGACAATTCAGGAGTATTTTGCTCGAGCGAGATGAATTCTATTCTTCTCATGAATTCTTCTTGGCTTTGAAGGGCAATGTCTATTTTAGCCATGGATGCCTTAATTAGGTTTTTTGCATAGGTCTCCTGGTTTTGCTCAAGCAAAGACTGTTGAGCCAATTGAGAATTTGATAAAGCTTCTACTAGGGCATACTCATAATCAGCGAACTCAAGAGTCGAGGCTTGATAGGCTTGAACGCTGAAGTCATTCTCGGCTATCGATTCTTTAGTAAAACTTTCCAAAGGAGTTTCTACATTAATTGCGAAATCAAGGGTTGCTTGAGCATCGCCTGAGACAACTTCTGAAACGGTAAACTCGAGAATTAAGTCTTGATGGGTTTGACGGATAAACTCGTTCTCAGCCATGGATTCTCTAATAAAGATCTCTAAGGGGGTTTCGACTATAGGAACAAAATGAGGGTTCGCTGAGGCACTGGCCAAATCATAATCTGAAGCGAATTCAAGATCTACATTATGTTGTTCGTATCCTTGTTGATGTTGAATGCTAAATTCAAATGGACTGTTCCTTCCTTCATAATTATAGGCATTCTGTTAGTGGCTCCTCTGTATAGATATTTGCAAGATCTCATAAATGATCAAATCAGGATTTTTAGGGCCTTCTTCTTAAGTGTGGCTATCTCCACCAAAATTGTGACTCTCGAAGCTCATTAGGGTAAACGTTGAAAAATTCTTCTCCTGCCAAGCGAATTCAGCATTTGGTTTTTCCTATGAAGGGTTCTCTTGGGCGAAGTGCGGCATAGTAAGATTTTGCTCTTCGTAACTAGGGTTAGGCGAAAAGTTGAGATTCCATGGTTGATTTTGCTGAGCAAACGGCTCTTTAACATACTGAGTAGGTAGACGAAGTCATAAAAGTTGCCTTGATAATTATCCATCTTCCTTAATCTCCTAGAAAATTGCTTGCTCGGTGATAAACCAACTGTGAATTCCAACTTTGCATTAAACACACCTACAACAAAGGCAAAGATCAATTGCTAGCTCTTAAATTAAGCACTACTCTCAAAACTACACTTAAACAAAAATAAATGACACTAATCCCCAGCAACGGTGCCAAAAACTTGTTGGGCAGTTTCCAAACACACAAATTAAGAAAATAATAATGACGTAAGAATGATCACGTGGCAACTCTGATCTCGTCGTATCAAAATCTTCACTCTGATTAGGCGAAGTGTGTGCGTGATCCTCAAAGGTTGTGCAAGTATACACAGTCTTTGTTGTAGCAAGTTTTAATGTAAGTAAAAGTCATCTCCACAGGGATTAGTTATTAATACCATACTTAAGCGAAATGAAGAGAGTCAAGTAACGAGTGAAAATGGTTATGGTGAGTCTAAACTAAGCGAAATAAACGCAACGTAATGTAAATGCATTGGAAAGAGAATAAAACTTTTGGAGAATTTTGCTTGGGCGGAACTACATTAAGCTAAGACACAAACAACTGATGGCTCATCTTTGGCTCTCTCGAGCTCTAGAAGTTGGCTCTCTTGAGCTCTTAGTTTAGTCCTTTCAAACTCAAACGACACTAAGATTTAAGCAAAACAGCACTAGGCGAACCTTATCTCTAAACGTTCTTTGATTTGCAAGCAATCTTATCTCTAAGCAAGCTTGCCAGTCCTAATGTTATACATGCAAGTTCGATCTATATCTATTCTTTCGAAGTGAAATAAATACATACACACAGCGGATCAGACGGAATGTATTTCGAATTAACATAACATGTATAATAGTTTAACATTTCGCTAGGGTCTCGTTTAGGCGAAGTTACCCCTATGTGCCTATTTCCCTCCAATGACGAACTTAGCTACTCATAATGATAAATAATAGCAAAGTGAAATAAAAACTAAAGTTCATCTTCATTAAAATACCAAATAATAACGTTCGCTATAAATAGTGCTAAAACAGAAATAACGGAAGCAATAAAAGGAGAAACAAGGTTTAGAAGAAGCTTAGTCAAAATCGTAAAGATAGTAATTCTGATTTGGCTCCGACGAAGTCTCTGTAACTCCGGCTAGCTACAACTATACTACGGCTAAACTAGAAAACAACTAGAAATGGAAAAACAACTAAACTACTGCTAAAAAAATTAAGGAACTTTGATTGGAATTGAAAGCTTCAGCGATGGACATCCCATAATGGGCGATGACCACGACACTTTGCAATGAAGAAGAATGGCTCTATTTATACTGCAGCTCAAGTGACAAGGCTCTGACTTCTCTGCTCCACGATCCCTTGTCCCCTCTAGACCACATCTGACATTCTCTACTATGAGACTGTCAAAAGCTGCTCTGCTCTACAATCTTCCGTACATGCGCTTTTTCCAGAATCAATTTCACTTAGGCGAAATTGAGGGCACTTCATTCTGTCGCTGTAATGTGGAATGCTTTTACTGCTCGTTTGGTGGACTGATGTTCACTTGAGCGAGCTCCTTGTGTGAATTTCGCTTCGCTCCATTAGGAATGCTGCAGACAAACTAGAAAATATCAATTCTTTTTAACACTTATAAATTTGCACACATTCAAGCAAGTTTTGCTACAACGAACCTCTAAAATGCATCTTAATCAGAAAACTGTAGGATGTTTTGTTTAACCATAACTTTTGGTATGATGGGGTGAAATTCAATATTAAATCATTTCATTATAGCAAATTCTAATAAAAATATATTCTTTTAAGCTACTTTAACTCTCAATTCTTGAGAGTTATCAATGTGCCACTCCTTCATGTACATTTGAAAGTGGTTAGGCTGCTTTTCAATTGAATTCTTCAAGGCCTCCAATAATTCAAAATCTTGGGATGGCTTCTTCCTTTTACTGTCACTCATTCTTGATTGGCTACCTAAGTGGTTTCTTGATGTTATATTCACTGTTTGGGAAGCTTGAAGGTTGTCTTCCGCCATACTGGCTTGTCCTGCTGTTGGGTTCGAGTGTTAAGTGTCTGGCACATAATATTCTAAAAAATTTAAGTCAAGGTCATCTTCTTGAACTCTAATCTCCTCTCTATCTGCAGCTGGTTGTGCCGCAGCAGTCATGGGATTTATGTTTAATGAGCCAGATGCTCTATCATTCTCGAATATTAAGGACAGTGCATGGTAATGAAGAAACAGCTTACTCCATAGGCCTTTGGCATTCGGGTGCGACTGCAATGTATGAGATATAATAGTTTGTTACATGATTAATGCAATGTTATAAAAAAAAACGTGGGATAAACAATTTGAAACGCACGATACAAATTGAAACGAGGAAAACGTGTATTTTGAATAAAAAATTAAGTGAATCATATGTTTTAATATATGAATAGTAAAATACGCCACTGAATCGTATAAGTTCCTTCAGGAAAAAAAAAAATTCAAAATAAAAAACAAATCAAGAAATTGTATTACATGTACTAACCTATTGTTATGACCAAAAAAGATATAACCCCATGTTTTTTTAGGCAAGAAAAGGAAAAAAAATTGAAGGGGAGAAGAATAGACGGAAGGGAAAGAAGGAGAAGAAGAAAGAAAAAAGAAAAAGAAAAAGAAAAAGAAAAAGAAAAAAATAGAGTAGAAAATAAGAAGGGGCAGGAGAAGATAGAGTCAGTAAAAAGAAAAGAAAAGAAAAGAAGTCCATATAATAAAAACAATGCTTTTCCCAAGACATTTTTCATGTATGCTCTTCTTCGGTGACAAATAATAATTAATGTTTCACCAATGTCATTTTTCAATTAAGTTTTCTTTATGTTGTAAAGAAAATATTATTTCAAATATGTTTCATTTAATATTTTATGGGTAGACTTTCATCTTATTTTTTTAGCGATAATTTGAAAACAATTTTGTTCTCATAAATATATTCATTTTTTTCCATGTCAATTACAATTACCTTAATTTATATTTTTCATATTTGAAAAATTATATATAATATGTATGTTAAATGAAACTTACGTAAGCGTTACACATAGTTTTAATTTTGATACATGTTACGCTTTACAAGTTAACAACCTTGGATTAATGTTATTCAGGAAAATAAAGTTAAGTGTACACACCTTGACCCAAAGATCGAATGTGTCTTTATCAATATCAACACACTGTCTGGCCTCATTCCAGCCGAAACCACTTTTGTCAGGGCCCACCATTTCCTTGATGGCAGCATACTATTTTTTTAGGGTACGAACCTTGCATTCAATACTCGTAGCATTCAGCGTAGTATCTGGCATCTTCGTTTGAATATCCAATAGGAGGGCTCCTAAGTAACCAGGACGGAACGTCCCATTTGGTGCAGTTAGATGTTGGGCTTCTAAACCCAATAGCGCATCAACTAAAATAGCATCTTTGGTGCTTGTCCATTGATGTCTTGCACCTCGATTACATGCTGCTGCCATATTACTTTTGGAGGGGATGGGAATATGGAATTCAAGATTAGATTAAAATATTCACAAATGTTTTTGGATATAACAATAGTAAAATAATAATAATAGCATAACACAGATTCTACTAACATCAAAAAGTACAAACAAAATACAAACAAGGTGTTCTTAAGTATTCTAAATAGTTCACTTAAAAAAAAAAAAAAAAAAACAACAACAAAACAAAATCTAAACAGTTAACGGCAAAAAATAGATGATCACCAAGTAGCCATCATATGTGAAGCTACCATTTCTTGAAACGTTGTCCACTCATTCGATTGCTCAACATACTCAATGTTATCCACCTCAATATTTTCACCTTGCGAACCCGTCGCGACTGTTTCTGGATCATAAAACTCATCAAACGACCTAATCCCCATTTCTCTCACAATCAGGTTATTCACATAACCTAATGCAATGACAAGTTTTGCTTGAGTTTCAACAGGGTAGTACGACTTCTTTCGAAGTATTGCCCAAGTCATCTTTAGTACACCAAATGCACGTTCGATGACATTACGTGCTGATGAGTGTCGCCTATTAAACAATTCCCTCTCTATTCTTGGAGCGTTTGTGGCTCCTTGCTAATCAGAAAGATGGTATCATTCTCCTCTATAAGGTGCCAGAAAACCCTCGGCGTTTGCATATTTGGCGTCACACAAATAATAAAACCCTGTATGAAGTTTGGTGTTATTAGTCTAAACAGTTCAATTCAAGTGTGGGCGAATAAGTAAAAGTTCATGAAATAGTTACCACGAGGAACTTTTAAACCGTTAGGTTGTGCCAACGATTCTCTTAGCACTCGAGAATCTACAGCTGACCTTTCAAATCCAGCCGATATAAAGATAAACTCTCTTTTTGGAGAACATACCCCGAGAACGTTTGTAGCAATAGTTCCCTTTCTTATTCTGTAGGGAGCTTTGTCTTCCTCTCGCACTTTCACTTCGATGTAAGTACCATCTAACGCACCTAAACAATTCTGCAAATTGATGTTCGTAAGGGTCCAAATATTTTGTCGTTGTATAAGAATGTTAAGAAAAATATATCAATATTTTTTAGGTACCTGAAACCATTTTCATTGATTGTCTGTGCACTCGCTGGTTATTGGTGTCGGTTTTTTCAATAGCACATCGTGACACTAGAGAATGGTAGTTAGCACTTCCCCAAAGTGTTTCCCCAGATCGTGCCCATTGTGTTCGAACTATACAATTATTGACATCGTGTGCACAAATGTACAAGAACATGGCAACCATCTCGTTAACACCTACATACTTTATTGGTCTAAGATCACCTCTAGTAGTTAGAAGGGAGCAAAGTTTATTGAAAGTCGACTTATCCAACCTAGTGAGCTCCCTACAAGATGATCATTCTTATGTATTTGATGGAAACAGTTCATATCCCTCATTTGGTGTCTCCAAAATGGAGGCTTAGGTTCCTCTTTATAGTTAGATTTATCAATAAACTTTTCAAGTAGTAAAACAAGTTCAAGTAATTGTTGCTTTGCAACCGTTATCGTTTTAATGATATGGAGGGCTTCTTCAAATTCTTCTTCTTCTAGAGTTGACATATTGTTTCTAGTTTTTTCCCTAATTGTCGATCCTATCCAATATTAGGTGGTGGTTTATTATTAGACTACACCACTTAAATCTTCAAGCATTTTACTAAACAGTAATATACAAAAAATTAAACAAATAAGTAGAAGCTAAGTTTATGCAAAATTATAATGTAGGCATGAATCTGAGTATACATATGATCTAACTCTAAACTATAATGGGACATTATACATCACATTTTAAATCAAATAATCTACCTTAAACAGAGATGATATATCCAATTCCAAGTACTTGATCTTCAACAACCTTGCAAAGAAGTGAAATTATTAGTAATATTAAAGACATTCCATTAGAAACAAACTTCAAATGAATATAGTTTAAAACTCACAAGAGAGTGAAGTCTGAAATTTGATTGCTGTGGCAAGAACATTTATGAAAATGAACAATTTATATAACATTGATGTTCTAGTATTTAATAGGGTGGTTGAGGTGGTTGAGGTCATTTCTAATTGAATACATACAATGATGTTCTAGCATTTAATAGTGATTTGTTTGCAGATATGACTTCATGTTAAGTACATGCCTAAAAAATGAGAAATTTTGAAATAGATGATAATTAGGTGAAGCAATGTAAATGAATAGATAACTATCTCTCCCAATTGTTACACCTATTTATGAATTTTCATATCTATTAAGTTCTATGTGGAGATAGTGTCATTTAGTT
The DNA here is from genome assembly GCA_037833695.1 of Sechiopsis laciniata. Taxonomy (NCBI): domain Eukaryota; kingdom Viridiplantae; phylum Streptophyta; class Magnoliopsida; order Cucurbitales; family Cucurbitaceae; genus Sechiopsis; species Sechiopsis laciniata. The sequence continues at coordinate 13,914 of JBBMKA010014089.1, forward strand.
TTAAGGCATAAATGAAAGGTCAGCTTGTTATCATTCAAATAGGCCAAAATACACAAGGACTACAATTGGTGGGATCTAGATGTCTGTTCAATGTTTTAGAACACTTCACTTTTTGCTCATGTTATAGAAGCTTGTGTGACAATAGAAAGATTGTTATTTTTAAAATTACATCAATTATTGGGGTGGGGGATTTGAATTCATGACCTCATGTTCGTTGAGTGTACGCTAATGTCGTTAAGCTATTGTTTTTATTGGCAATAGAAAGATTGTTATTGATTATTGATCGAAGCCTATGGATAATCAATGATAAGATTTATATTAATAACACATATACATATATATTGGACATGATATATCTTTCTATTAATTTCATACAATTGATTTAAATCTATCTTTTCCCTTACGGAATGTCCACATCAATCTTTACTATGCACTATTAAACTATGTACAAGGGCCGCTAGTTAAACCACACAAATGAGTTTATTGTGTGCTTACAGGGAAGTAAGTATGCAATGTCGTAGTAAAAGAAAGTAGCTTGTTGTCTGTATCTTAATTCATAACTTTGTGGAAAACCTCTTTTCACTCCTAATAATCTGCAAACAATCAAATATGATTATTAATACAACTGCAAGAATCAGTACAAAAAATTAAAATCCAACAACTTACCAGGGCTATAAATGTTCATGATCATCTGGAAACAATAAAAAATTTGAGAATAGTAGACAATAAAAATCAGTATGTTTGAACTCATAAATTACCATCGAAAAAGAAAATCAAATCTGAATCAGTCGTCGGTAACAATCAAAATCAAGTTGTAAAGACTTTTGTCGTTGTTAACTCCAAATAATCTGCAAACAATCTGCAAACAATTAAATATGGTTATTAATACAACTACCAAACGTAAAGAATCAGTATAAAAAATTAAAACCTAACAACTTATCAGGGCTACAAATGTTCATGATGATTTGGAAAAAATCAAAATTTAGGAACAGTAGACAATAAATCAGTAGGCGTGAACTCATAAATTATCATCGAAAAAGAAAACCAAATCCGAAATCAGTCGTCGGTAACAATCAAAATTAGCTTTTAAAGACTTTTGTCGCTGTTAACAATTTTGAAATCGTTCAGATTTAAACAAACCTTAATGAAAAATTTTAAAACATAATCGAATATAAACAATCTTCAAATCAAGAGACGACGTAAGAAAAATCAATTAAGAACCGAGGAGGCAAGAAATCAAAATTGAATTTATGAAATCGAAGAGGAATGAAATCAATCGACAACATGGAACCATGAAAATCAAGTTGATCATGAATAAGAAGTCAAGAGGTAAAACGATGTAATCTAAAGAAAAAAAAAAAGAAGAAGAGGAAGAACGATGAAAATAGAGAAAATTGATATGTTCGAAGGCTGTTCATTCACCAGGACACGTGTATGTGATGCGCGTGAAAAAGCCAAGTTGTCGGTAACTCACTCGCAGGGAAAAGAAAGAGATATGTGTCGGGTTATTGAGGAGATTGTAGAATACGCGCCGGTTTAAATTAACCCACCTCTTTTTTTCTTCTGGGCCAAACAGTTTGAAGTTTCACTTCCCTTCCTGTCCTAGGCCAAGACACCGGGTCAAACAAGCCCTTTGTGTAAAGGAAAAAGAGATAATAAAGGAAAGAAAGTAAAGGAAAAAGAAACAATAAAAATATAAAAATAAATATTGATATTTATTTTTTTATTATTTTCTTTATTTGGCTTAAAAGATCGTGCTTCTTACCTATTCCTTCTGGAAAAAGCATCAGACCCTTCTTTGTTAAACTTGTTGGAATTTGGAAACCTACTAGACCCACGCTTGCCAAAGCTCCACCGCGAACTTCACCCTTATCCTTCAGTCGCGAACCTAAGCCGCCGCCGCTCCAAAGCTTAGTCTGCTGCGAGTTCAATCAGCCGCGTTCGCCGTCTTCGATCAGCGACGTTGTCCATGTTGTTAGTTCTGTCGCTGCCACGAGTTCGCTAGAAACATCTCGTCGCCCGTGAGTCTTGAGATTGGTGTGCCAAGGAAAAACCTTATTGTTGAAGTTTGACCACCTTGGCCAGGTGCCGGTTTGAGTGTTGACTTCTAAGGTTCGTGGTTTAGGAGCTTAGAGTTATTGTGGTTTTCGGTCAAGGTAAGGGACCTTTTACCCTCAACTCGAGGTCCTGTGGTTTACTACGTGTATATATTCAATTGCATGTTGGCTTGTTTGATGAATTGATATTTGTGATACTCTGTGCAGTGTGATATTTGTGATGAACTATTTATTAGTGATTATTCATGTAACCTTTATGTGATAACTAATTTTGGACATGTATGTAGTGATATAGCTTACATGTTTGAGTGCTTTGATCATGTACGTGTATTGTGTATAGTGAGTGGTGATAATTGTTATGGAGGGCCCATTGTTATTGAGGGGTTTGTGCCCATTGATATTGAGGGGTTTATGTCCATTGATATTAAGGGGTTTGTGCCCATTGATATTGAAGGGTTTGTCCATTGATATTGAGAGGTTTGTGCCCATTGTTATTGAGGGGTTTGTGCCCATTGATATTGAGGGGCTTGTGTCCATTGTTATTAAGGAGTAAGTACCCATTGATATTTAGGAGTTTATTCCCATTGATATTAAGGGGTTTGTGACCATTGTTATTGAGGGATTTTGTGCCCATTATGATTGAGATAATGATAATTGAGATGTTGGCAATGATAATTGAGATATTGATAATGCTTTACTAAGTTATTGATGATGCTTGATTGAGATCCTGATGATAATGCTTATGTGTGTGCTATTTGCTCTTGATTGTATTCATGTCTGATTCCGAGTTGAGGATCCTTACTGAGTGTCAAAACTCACCTTTTCCACTGTGGAATTCCCCACAAGTATATCAGGACTTTACAAGGATGGCTGACCGTGCTGAGGATGACCATGAGATACTGCTGCATTTATTCTGATGTCTTTATTTCTAGTTTTGAATTCCTTCTACATGAACTATTTAGGGCATGTATCACTTATGACATTTAACAAATGTTTTGTATTTGATTTTAGTTGGGTACCCTTACTTTATTTTTATAACCTTCGAACGATGTTCATTTAATGATTAAAGTTTTTTTTTTTTTTTTTTTTTTTAATGAAAACATGCCTAATTAGAGTTATGATATCATATTTTCATGCATTAGGGTAAAGATCTAGGTTTAGACCCCTTGTTTTGGTTGGGTCTTTACAGTTGGTATCAGAGCCAGGCATCGGACCGATGTGTTGGGTCCATCGGGATGTTGGACCTCTAAAGAGAGGTAGAAACCCATAGGAAAATCCCACATCGGTTGGGAAGGAGAACGAAACACTCCTTAGAAAGGGTGTGGACACCTTTCCCTAACAAGACGCGTTTTCCCCACATAGGAAGAAACAAATCCGTGAGGCCAGTGAGCCAAAGTGGACAATATCTTGGCTAGCGATGGGTTGGGTCGTTACATTTGGTATCAGAGCACAGAGTCATAGATTCTGTAGACTAGCTTACTATGTAAGCCGTTTTGGTTCCCATGGTCTTCAGTTGCCGGTCGTCATCAGGTAACGTTTGTTTAAGGGTTAAGGATTTAAAATATCATGTTTAGCTTGGTATGATTAGTATTTTGATGGTGATTATTATTGCTTGTGGTCACCTGAGGGGCTCTGGAGGAGTTGGTGAGAGTTTTGGATCAACATGCGGTCAGCTGATGAGTCGTAAGTCGCTTGGTATGATTTAAAAAACTTGTTTCATGATATATATTTACTTCATCGAGGTTAATAAAAATGAGCATATAGCTCAATTTACTGGCTTTAAACTGGGGAATGGCACCGTGGTTGCTTACGAGAGGAGATTCACATGATTGTAACAATACACTATGTACTTGATCCCGGCAAAGAAACGAAGTTTTTTTTCTTCGAAATCTTCGAGTTTAAAAGTTGGAAGCTAGATCAAGATTACTATAGGAGTACAATGCGTGCACCTAGAGTTTGTGAGAGTTGTGGCAAGAGCCGCGTTCATCAATGCCATTCTGGTATAAGGATGTGTACATGTGTGGCAAGGAAGGCCATTATTCTAGGTTTTGTAAAAAAAATAAAAGTGATAATAATAATAATATTAATAAAAAAAGGAGCCCTTATCGGTTCAACCAAACAAGTTTAGCAGCCGGGTAGAGTGTTTGCCACCACATGTCAAGAGGATGAGTTATTTGAGGAAGTTGCAGGTGGAGACCGTTCGTAGATGTTTTGTGTGTGATTAATTGATGTATGCCTTTTGTGTTGATCATTTTTGTGTGTCTTAAAACTTTTGTTGTTTCGTTGTTGTCTACTCTGTCGAACTTGAATTTGGCTATTTGTTTAGGTTACCTATGGATTGCTATTGATTGTTCTACTCATTGTTCGCATTTTTTGTGCTTCTATGTTCGTGTTGTGAACTCTTGAGTTTATTGGTTGTTATACCCTAGTCAGAGTAGGTGTGGCTAGTCACTCATAGGTTTGTTTTGGGGAATTTCGGAGCGTTTCTAACCTTAGACAACTTTCGAGGATAAAAGTTTTCTAAGGGGGGAATATTGTAACGCCCCGAAATTTTCAAGTATTTTAATTAGAAAATTATAGATTTTATTTGATCCCATGGTTTAAATTTATTTAATTTCTTTATTAGTTAATTGTTATTAATTGTTATTGGTCGTTACAAACACAGTGTTCACAAAATTATAAATCTTGCACTTTGTGTCCACATACACTACTACAAAAATAACATTACTTGATACCTGGTGAATGTCAACTAGAACGTTACTTTACGGTTTTCCAAACGTCAACTATACTGCCGTCAAGTAATGTATCTTTACTTGACGGTCGGTTAACGGTCAACTATATATATAGTTGACATTCAATACCTATCAAATACATAAGTAGGTTGATAGTTGTAAAGCCTTAAGCTTAGTTTGATCATTGACACTGTGTCAGCGTCAAGTATAGTGGATGGTTTGACAGCTGTGGATCGTCAAGTATAAGATATTGGTTGACATTTAAAAGCCGTCAAATGTAGGTATTGGTTGATACCTAGTAAACGTCAAGTAATCATATGTTTTCAAACAGTGATTTTTATGTTTGATAGTTTCTAGTCGTCAAGTATTTGAAACCTAATGACACTTAAGAAACGTCAAGCGATGTATTCTTTTTTTTTTTTTTTTAATTTAAAATATTCATTCCACAATTTTCCTGTCAACCTGAAAGTATTCCTGCAAACCTGTAAGCATTCTTCAAACTCAAATATTTAACAAATTTTTAGAAACCAGAATATATTTCATCAATAAATTGTTCCACAATGCATATACGCAAAAAAGAATATGAGGATATAGTGAACATTTTATTCCATGTACACAAAAAAGAGCCTAGAGATAACTAACCAACCAACCAAAATATACGAAGTAATCGTGTTTCATGTATACAAAAAAGTACCTATTGTTGCATATAACTAATCAAAACCTATACCCATCCTTCCAAAAAAATAATATGGATATCTATAAGTTCAATGCATAGAATAAAGTGATCCAAATAGTTTCTTCAACCACAAAACATTCAATAATATCGTCCAACAAAGTTCGCCCATTCCACTTGCACTTCATCTAACTCGAATTTTTGTGTATGTCCTCCTCGTATCAACCTAAGAATAAGAAATACAATTTAGTCTTGCTTATGTTAAATAAGAAACTATTGTTTATTATAAATTTATATGTAACATACCGAATCTGTAATGATGGTGATATATTTGGTTATTATGTCTCTCATATACCTCATAACATAATATCCATATTCCACTGTACCTGATTATAATGGGCACTACAAGAACAAAGAGAACACTTTTATTTTCACAAACAAATTAAAAGAAAAACAAAAACCTTAGAATCCACAAGTTGAACACGAAAATAAAGCTGAATGGAGAAAAAACTCACAAAATGAAAATAAGAAAAACAAAAAAGTATTATACTTGCCGTAACATTTTTCCATAATGTTTTATTTCGATCCACTTTTATTTTCTTCTGAGCTCGAAATATTGCAAGTGCCCTACATAAATACTTAACATATGAAAAAAGAAAAAATAAAATATCCAAAATGAATAGACAACATATTCAAAGTGAAAACATAACTTACGTGCATGTTACGGACTTGATATCTACTTTTGAACTTGTACGTAATGAATCTAAGTGATAAACAATATCTTCGTACGGATTCACAATGACCAGTGACCAATGACCACTAAACAAAAATACACAAGTGTTAGATTATCAAACTAAAAGTAATTATGTGATAAACTATGTTTGAAATGAATAAACTTTTACTCACCCAGGATTATATGGAGCAACAACCAATTGATCTTTTCTAGCAGTCGTCAGTCTCGAACAAAGATTACGTGCTCTAATTTCAGTTGTGTATTGTCCAAACGATATTAAAGATGGATCCACAAAAATATATTTTTGAGCTCGCCCTGAATCAACGCAATATGAGTACAAATAAGTACAAAGATTAAGATAATGGTTAGTTTTTTTTAAAAAATCTATTACAATTTAATACGATAAAGAAAAGAAGGAAAAATTTGCTTACGCCATATAAGCCACCAACGATAATGTTTTTACTTCTTTCATATTGCAAAAGTCAATAATATCGTCTCTTAATACACAACTCTTACGACTTGTACAGAAGAGCCCCTCAGGAAGTTGCATGGAAATACCACTGTCAGTCTTCATCAAATACTCTACATGGCGAAAGATTGAATTCAAACCTTCTGGTAGATCCAGCATCTGCAAATCACCAACTTTGATTTTGTCTTTAATCTCTTTCTTAGATTTAACCTATAACAAGTAAGTTTTAATTTTATCATGATTTATGAGAGATCTAATGAGATTTTTTAGAAATTGATTGTTTTTATAGAGCGTACCTTCATCTCCTCATTGAAAATCACTAAATTGCGTGGCCATGGGACATGAGATCCGATAGATTGTTTTGTAGTTTTTAGATCATCTCTTACCGTGATCGGTAAGGCTGCATCAACGATCGCCACATCTATTGAGACTCTAACATTATTTTCTCCTAATGGTATTCTATGAATTGTAGATCCTAGTGTTTTATCCTCAACTAGTATGCTGGATACAACAACATTTGAAATTACATCTTTTGCCAACAAGCATGATTTTTCCTTTAACAAAAAATAAGTGCCAGTTAAGAGAAATTAGATCTTTTATATGAGAGACCACACTTAAGAGAAATGGTCATGTACCTTGGTTGAAGGTTTTATGATATCTTCCAATTATTCTGTACTAAGCTTCACCCTTGATATAATTACTTCGTCGTCAACCTTATCTTCTTTCTTTTTAGCATTTTTCAAAACTTGTTTGGTGCAACTCTCTTTAGAGCTATATTTAGAGCTCATATTACCATGTGGATTTATTCCATTTGCTAACAATGCTAAACAAAGATTCCTAAATTCAAAACCAAAGTCTGGCCATGTGAAATCTACTAACTTCCAAGCCAGTGAATCAGTGGGATGACATAATTTACTATCTACAACTCTATCGTTAGAATGCCATGTCAAGTTCTTAGCACAATCAAGAGTTCTAAACATCTTTTTAAATCGTGGAATAGGTGAAAAATACCATGTAACTTTTGTGGGAATTTCTTTTTGTTTCTTCTTCTTATTTCCATCAAATTTCCATCTTGATTCACCACATTTAGGGCAAGTATTAGCATTGGCATATTCTTTTCTATATAAACAACAATCACTAGGGCATGCATGAATTTTTTTCATAATCCATTCCTAATGCACCCAAGGTTTTCTTTGCCTTCATACATCGATGAAGGAAGCTCGTTACTAGCCAGTAAAATTTCTTTTAATATTTTGAGTAGTTCAGAAAAACTTATGTCACTCCATCCAAATCTGACTTTCAAGTTATACAACTTCACTAATGTAGACAACTTTGTAAATTTCTTGCATCCCCTATACAAAGGTTTCTCAGCATCGCTAAGCAACTTCTCAAATTCGTTGGGATCTTTTGAATATTCTTGTAAGGACCCGACCCAAAAATGGTCCTAAACCTAGTCCTTACTCAGCATGCATGCATAAAAGATAATAAAAATCTTTAAACAATTATAACTTGCATAAAAGAATCATTTTAAACCCACGGAACCTGTTTATAACTATTTAAAACATCCCTAGCCAGAGTTCAATTTAAAACTAACAGATACAAAAACGTTTAAATAACATCATCAGGTTCCATATGCAAAAACTACGGACTCCGTGCCCGACTACATGCTGAATCAAAATAAATAAAACATAAACATAAACAGAGTGACGCCGGTAACTCCCATGATCATACAACTCCACCTCTAGCCGTCCTAGTGCTGTCCCAAGTTACCTGGTGGAAAAATCACCGAAAATAAGGGTGAGTACAAAGGCACTCAGCAAGAATCTCCAACCAGGGTACAGTACGAAACAACGCATCATCTAGCATTCAAGTATACAAGCAAACAGTTACCAACACACAATCCTAGAACTAGATGTCCACAAATCTCTTGGGTCATCTGAAGTCTCTAACTCCCGGCCTAGTGATCAGCTCAATAACTGATCCTGAACAGATATCCTCGAGGGTCTCTTATCCTCGGCCTAAAATGACCAACTCAAAAGCTTATCCCAAAACAGATATCCTCGAAGGTCTCTTACCTTCGGCCTAAGTGACTGCTCAACAGCTGGTCATGACCAGCTCTCCAAACTGGTCCTAAGACATTTAGGGGAGTACCCGGTGTCTGGCTCTAGACTCGAAAAGAAAGTGGTGTACTTATGCACATTAGCCCTAGGAAGCTCTCCGGTTGATGCCTAACGCGTGTGTGCGCACACCGCATGCTATTGTAAACTGCGTAAATGTGAGGGCCTAGGGACAAACTACGCTAGTCTAGGTATGCATGCCTAATGACTTTGAAACGGTGTCACTGATCTACAGTAGTACGAGACCCTCAGCACTCGACTGTAGCAACATGAATACCACAGATGCCTGAAGCTAAGAACCGGCCAAGGCAGGTTTACACCGTCGGCAGGGTTCCGCTCTAGTAGGCTCTAGGCTTATGCCGGTGTGGTAGCTACTCCACACTTGGCTGCTGGGGGTAAGGAATCTGTCCTCATAGCCCAATCGGTGGGGACACGTACGTTGGTCCACTCTCAGCCTCTGGATGATGACAACCTTAATAAGTTCTATCTAAGAATCACAAACCCTATTTCTTAACAATCAAATGTGCTCAACAACATTTAAACCCTAGCATGGTACTACGAGCTTAAAAGCAGGAAATTAAGCTTGGTGAAAGGACAAACCTGGCATGGCATTAACATGTGAAAGTAGAAGTAAATATGCTAGCAAAAACAGATCATCACAAAAGTCCCTATCCACTAAACATGCTCATAACAGTAAAGCTAGCAAACAAGAATGCAATCAAAGAAGTCTCGCAGGGTCCACACAACCCCAGCAAGAAATCCTTACCTGGAAACAAGCAAAAATACAACAAACAGTAAATGCTCCTTAAGCTGCAGAACCAACACAACCCAAAGCCAACACAAGGCTCGGCAAAGCTCTAGGGGAGTGCTCTTGGCTATGATGGCTTGCGGTAAGGATGGAAGGTTGGCTTGGTGCTCCTCTCGACTGCAAAGGTGCTACCCTCGGGTGATTCTCGACAATGCAAGGAGGAAGGAATTGATGCTTCTTGGCTAGGGTTTTTATTTTGCGACAAGAAGGGCTCTCGACTAAGTGCTCTTCTCGACAAGGCAATAAAAATAAGAAGAATGGTGCTCTCGGCTAGGGGTTGTTTGCGGCAAGAAGGGTGATAATGGTTTGGATGTCTCGGCCAATGGAGAAAGAGAGGATTAGGGTTTATTCTCAGCTAGAAAGAACAGAGGGCTTGCTACTAGAAGACTTGCTTGGTGATTGGAGTATTCGGCAACACAAAAGCTTGAAGTTGAAGAGGGATCGACGAAGGAGATGGAGCTTGGCTGCAATGGCGTTGGTGATCTCGGTAAGAACAAGGAAGAAGGAGAAATGGCAAGGGGAAAAATTAATTGGGGGTTTCTACACGAATGAGGATGGTAGAAAAACGTAAACCTTTTCCTTTTAATCGATCCATCAATCTCCACCTGCCACGTGTCCCTGGCAACCCACCTTCGATTCCGAGCTAAGACACCTTTTTCTTCTTTTCTCTTCTTTTAAACCAAACCTCCAATCTCTAACCAACAGGCTTCGAGTCCTAGCGAAGACACCTTTTTAACAATTAATTTCTTTCTTTTCTCTTTTAACCAAAAGGACTCCCAAGCTTTCCAAGATGCAACTCCAACCCTGGAAACCTGAAACCAAAGATAATCGAACTCAACAAACAATAGAAACAACCTTGTGGTTAATTACGAGACTACCCCTGAAGGCAAAATTTCCAAAATGCCCCTAAAGGCTCAAACTACCCTAATGGCCCAACCGAACAACCAAAAAAGCAACAGGACATACCTGGAAAATCAGAATGGAAAACTGGGCCGTTACAATACTCCCTCATTTTAAGACTTTCGTCCTTGAAAGTCCTAAGACTAGAACATCTCCAGATAGTGCGTCCTCATCTCATCCTCTAGCTCCCAAGTTGATTCCTCTACCCACTGATTTCTCCACAGAACCTTAACCAAGTTGATCTCCCAGTTACGCAACGTCTTACGATCTTGGGCTAAAATCTGCACTGGCTTTTCTACGAAGCTCAAGTCCTCGTTCAGCTCTAACGGCTCAAAACTGACTATAAGCGAAGGATCTACCACATACTGTCTTAATATAGAAACGTAAAAGACACTGTGCACTGCATCCAAAGACGAGGGCAAAGCCAAACAGTAGGCCACTGGACCGATCCGCTCGAGGATCTCAAAAGGCCCTACAAACCTGGGACTCAACTTACCCTGCTTACCAAACCTTAAGACTCCGCGTATCGACGCTACTTTCAGAAACACATGCTGGCCGACCTCAAACTCTAAATCTCTACGCCAAACATCGACATAACTCTTCTGCTTGCTCTGTACAGTCAACATACGAGTCCTGATCTTCTACACTGTGTCGTTAGTCATCTGTAATAGCTCGGGCCCCAAAACCTGTCTGTCACCAACTTCTTCCTAAAACAGTAGAGATCTGCACCGTTTACCATACAATGCCTCAAACGGAGCCATCTGAATCATCGACTGGTAGCTATTATTGTAAGTGAACTCCATCAGATACAGGCACTTATCCAAACTGCTTGGGAAGTCCAAAACACAAGCTCTCAACATATCCTCAAGAATTTGGTTCACCTTCTCTGTCTGACCATCTGTCTGAGGGTGGAAAACAGTACTGAAGCTACACTCGATTCCCAAACCCTTCTGGAGCGCTATCTAGAAGCGAGAAGTGAACCGAGAGTCACGATCTGAAACAATCCTCATCGACACCCCATGGTACCGGACGATCTAATCCAAAACAGCTGTGCCTACTGCTCCACGGTGTAGTTAATTCTACAGGGGATAAAGTGTGCACTCTTAGTCAGGTTGTCCACAATAACCCAGATCTAAGTAAACCCTCTCGGCGTCCTCGGTAACCCAAAAATAAAATCCATCGAAATCTCTTCCCACTTCTACTAGGGCACACTCAACGGTTGCAACAAACCTACCAGTTTCTGTTTGGGAGCCTTCACTTGCTGACAAGTGAGACACCAGCTAACAAACTCTGCAATGTCTCGCTTTATACCCATCTTCCAAAACGTCTGCTTGAGATCCTGATACATCTTGGTACCTCCTGGGTGCCAAGTAAATGGGGAACTATGCGCCTTAGTAAGTAACTCAGCTCGCAACCTAGCGTTAGCTGGAACACGTAACCAACCTCTATACCTCAAACCTCCGTCTGGTGCTATAAATAAGTCAAAATCTCTGTCCTCCTAAACTCTCTCAAACAACCTGCTCAACTTGAGATCACTCAGCTGGCCATCAGTGATCCTCTGCTTTATCGACGGCTGAACTGTTAACTAGGCTACACTGGCGTTAACCTTTCCCAACAACACTGCAATACTAGCTCGCTCGAACTCTTTCTGCAAATAAATCTGGGAACTCAACAAAGTTGCGGAGTATGACGTCTTTCTATTTAGGGCCCCAGCCACAACGTTGGCCTTTCCTGGGTGGTACAATATCTCACAGTCGTAGTCCTTAACTAACTCAAGTCACCTCCTCTGTCTCATGTTTAACTCCTTTTGAGTGAAAGAGTATTTAAGGCTCTAGTGATCCGTAAACAACTGAATCCTCACACCACACAGGTGGTGCCTCCAAAATTCTCAATGCAAAAGCAACCGCCGCCAACTCCACATCATGAGTTGGGTAATTTTCTGTCAAAGGGCTTCAGTTGACGTGAAGCAAACACCAATCACCTTACCATGTTGCATCAAAACACAACCCAACCAACTTGGAAACATCCCTGAACACTACACAACCCCTTGTTCCCTCCGGAACTGCTGAACTGGCTTACGTCTAATTGTGCTGCACCGCAGCAAGACCTTTAGCCCAAAGGACTTCCTCCTTTTAAAGCGTAACGTACCATGAAACCATAAGCATTGATAACTCTCAATTAGAGAGTTATTTAGTCCTCTTTTAGGGTGTGTTTATTGAAGAAATCATGCATTATTATCATACTTTGATCCATAGAACAACCTTTTAACAGAGAATTATACATAAAATACAATGCATGTTAGATATGAGGCAAGGATTAGAAAGTTACGAAAACTTAGAGTTTTTGTGCCGAAAAGGCAATGTCTGCAGCATTCGCGATAACATTTCCAAGAATCCTCATTCTTGCTAAGTACTTATTATCATTGCAGGGTTTGAAATTGCTAGAAGCATTAGACTCATGCCTTAATGAGAGGAGTCGAATTGAAGAAAAGAAGAGTTATACAGAAACGCGCCAATGTCTGCAGCATTCGATACCCAGCAACGGTAAATTCCAGAATTGTAGAATTCCTGCACGTTGAGAAATTGTTGGAGAGCTCATTAAATGAGCTGGCACCCCTCGGACACGTGCCAAAAAGGCCTATTTTGATGGAGAAACATGTGCTTTTCACCTTTTAATCTTGACCCTTGATCATATATGACTTACAGCTTTAAATAGGGTGTTGAAATAGAGAAACCCTAGCTTCCTTGGAGCCTCCTTTGAGCCTCATTTTTAGTTTTTTCTTTTGGCCAACTCTTTCCTTTTTCTTCTCTTAATTTTCAGGAATTTTCTTAGCACTTTTCTTCTTGTTTTCTTTAGTTTATCTTAGAGTTAGCTAGTTTCCTTGTAATAGAGTAGTGCACTATCCCAAGGAGATTGGAGGAGCATCATTGGAGACCATTTTGGCACCATTTGGAAATTTTCCTAAGCTTCATTTTTCTCTTTTCTCTTTATTTTGAATTGTATTACTTTTATTGTTGAAGAACTTGTTTATTTTGTAATGTCTAGTATTTTCTTGCTTGTCATTTCTTATTTTTTTGAAAGCATGAACTAAACCCTCCAAGGTGAGGAGGCTAATTTTGTGTAACTCGTTGTAGCTTCTAATGAAAAAGGGATGTTGAACTATGTGTTGAAGTTGTTTTTATTAATAGCATGTTTCAATTGATCACCCATCCATGCTTGCTTTACATTAAATTTTGAGAAAAAAGAATGTTAGTCTGACTTCATACACACATTAGTTTCATGTTAAGAGTTTTCTTACGGTTAAAGGAGGAGGTTAGAGATAATCACTCCACTAATGCACATTGCACTATGCTTAATGCTTGGCTAGTTAAATAAGAGTTTAATGAACCTTGTGATTTACTCTTGAGAGAGAGATTTTGTTAAGTGATATTGTGTAGTTCACTTCTCATCATTATTTCATGAAAGGTTACATGTAGAAACACAAAAGAAACCCCTAATCTAAGTCTTATCCTAAAAATCCGCTTCCAATATTTGTTTTATGCTTGTTTACGTGCCAATTTCGTTTTAAAGCATCATTAGGAGTGTGAGTTTACACTTATTGCATGTTTAGGGCAGTATCTATGTTTCCAACATTTTTACAGGATTTTTAGAAGTTATTTTATATTTTTAAAGAGTGCTTTGAACATCCAGTTTTTCTGCATTTTAGCTACTGTCCAGAATTGAATGTTTGCAGCATTTGTAGCTTAGGACACCAAAACCACATTTTCTCTACTTTTCTTGCATTTTATTTTAGTTTTGACCCTCTAAACCATATTTCAACAAGATTTTAATATCTAATCCCTATGAAGATGACTTGGATATTTATCACTTGCTACATTTGACTGTGTATACTTGCACATATTGTGTGAATTCAATTCTTGCATTTGTTCCACATTTTATTGCACAACTCAAAATTCTCGCATCAAGTTTTTGGCACCGTTGTCGGGGATTAGTGTCATTATTTTCTTGTTTAAGTGTAGTTTAAGAGTGGTGCTTTAATAGAAAAGGCTAACATTGAATTTTTATCTTTGTTTGTAGATGTTTGGGTATGTATGTATGAATATCAAGAGTTGGAGTTCATAATTGATTCTCAAGGTGTGCAAACATTTTTATAAGATTGAGGAGAACATGGAAAGGAAGGAAGGCCATCAAGGTAACATTTCTTACCTTATTTTCCCCAATCAATATGTTAATCAAGCCTTGATTCACGAAAATCAAGCACTGGATCCCAAATTTCCACCCAACCGCATTAAAGACCAAAAGAATTTTATGCCTCAAGCTAGCCCTTGTGTTAATGTTGTTGCCTTAGAAAATGATAGGGATAGAGCTTTAATGACCTATGAAAACCCTTTATGGGTAGAGCTAAATGCTAGAATCATCAAGCCTGAGATTAAAGCTGAAGCCTTCGAATTAAAGCCTGTGATGTTCCAAAATGCTTGAGATAATAGGTCAGTTCCACGGTTTTCCAAATGAAGATCCTCACCAACATTTTAGATCTTTTCCTGAAGTGAGCGATTCTTTTAAGATCCCCAACGTAACAAAAGATGACCTTAGGTTAATTTTATTTCCTTATTCCTTAAGAGATGAAGCTAAATCTTTGCTAGATTCTCTTTCTTATGGTGGTATATGTTCTTGGAATACATTGGTTGAGAAATTTTTGGATAGATATTTTCCTCCTATTATGCATGCGATGTTTAGGATAAAAATTATAAGTTTTTGGCAATTGGATGATGAATCAATGGCTCAAGCATGGGGAAGATTCAAAGAGTTATTGAGAAAATGCCCCAATCATGATCTATCCTATGGTGTTCAAATGAAAACTTTCTACCATGGATTAAATAGCAATTCCAAATTTGTGGTGGATGCTTCAGCCAATGGAGCCATCTTGTCCAAAACATACAATGAAGCTTATGAGATAATTGAAAGGATTTCTTCAAACATTTTCCAATGGCAAAGGAATAATACGGACAAGAATGAAGGAAAGATTGAGAATGCTTCTGACTTTATTCCAGTGAGCCGAGAAAGTTGTGTTTAGTGTGGAGGAAATCATACTTTTGAGTATTGTTCTAGAAATCCTGACTCTATAATGTATGAAGGAAACATGCATAATTCTAGACCCATGAACAATCCGACCTATTCGAATCCTTATAACGATGAAGAGACAAATCATCCTAGCTTCTCGTGGGGTGGCAAAGGAAATATTTCCAATGCCCTTCAAGTGCAGCAAAGAATGAACCATTCACCTGAGTTTAGTATTCAAAATCATCAAGGATATGGGCAACATCATACCAATTCCCAATTCCAACATCAAGAAAGGCATCAACATCTCTATGATACCTCATTGGAAACTCTTTTTAAGGAATACATGGCTAAAAATGACATGGTCATTCAGAGCCAACATGCTACAATAAGGAATCTAGAGTTGCAAGTGGGGCAATTAGCTAATGAACTTAGGCAAAGACCTCTAGTCAAGCTTCCCTCTAACAATGAATCATCTAAAAGAATTGGGAATGAGCAAGTTCAAGCTATAGAATTAAGGAGTCATAGGGCAATCGTTGAGGAAAAACAAACCAAGGAAGAGCCCAAGAAGTAGAAAATCAATGCTGCAGCCATTGAGAAAGAGCATTTTGACCAAAATCTAAAGGATTTGGAAAATGAGGCTATTGTTGAAAGGTTTACCAAAGAACCTGAGGTACCAAAAGAAAAATCACATCAAGACCTGAAAATTCAAAACCAAATCATTATAGATTCATTGCTTGTGTTTGAACCTCCACCACCTCCATACCCTCAAAGATTGAAAAAGAAGAAAAATGATGAGGTGCACTATGAGAAATCTTTAGTAGAGCATGTTAAGTCAATTGGACATATTCCAAAGAAAGGCTTGAAAACCCATGAAAGAAATGATATCCAATGTGCAAGTCCTTCTTTTTATTTGAAAAAGAACAACTTAGAGAAAGAAAATTCAAAATCAAGTGAGCATCAAAGAAGACTTAATCAAGTGAGCATCAAAGAAGACTTAATCAAGTCGTAAAAGAAGGGGTTAAAAAGAAGATCATCAAGTAGCCAATGGCTAAAGAACTTATGGATTGAAATTTATGGAGAAGTGGAGCAAGGGTAACTTGTAATATCATTTGGCTCCAATATATTGATGTGCATGTTGTTTTCTAATTGTTTTGTTTAGTGTGTTTTTCTTTTAGTTTTTCCATAAAGTTAAAAGCATTGTACGAAGAAGAGAATCTGAGGAGATTTCAGATGTCAAAAGCATTGGGAGCATGTTAGAATATTAAAGGAAGTCTTGTTCTTATCTCTCTTTCTTGCTTTGAAAAAAAATGTATCTATTTTATTTTTATTTTCTTAGTTTAGTTTAGTTTGTTTTGTCTGGCTCGATTTGAAAATTTAGAATCTGTTGCTGCTAGGTTTAGTTAGTTTTAAATTTATTCTGCCTCAGTGTTAGTATTTTGTTTAACAACTGTGAAATTTCTAGTATTTTCAGCATTGTGTTCTGCCTATGAAATTTCCCGAGCAAACTAAAGACTTAGCCTAGTTTTGAGCTTTTAGTTGAGTATGCCTTTCAAAATAATTCTAACCTAATAGCGAGTTAATCCCTGATCGGATCAAGAAAATAAGAAAACTCTAAAATGCTAAATCTGAAAGCTTGAAGCATTCCCGCAAGAAATCTTGAGAATTTTAAGTTTAGGGGAACTAAGCCTCACCTTCATTGAGGACAATGAAGATTTCAAGTCTGGGGGTGAGGGCAAGCCCGTGCATTGAGAAAAAGACAAAAAAATTCCAAATTCAAAAAAATGTTCAAAGCATTCTGGTTAGGTGGATAAAAATGCGAAAAGCATTCGAAAAAAAAAAAGAGAATAAGGAAAAAAGCCAAGTGTTGTAATAAGGCAAAAGGCCAAGTGTTGTAATAAGGCAAAAAGCCAAGTGTGTAATCAGAAAAATCTGAATGGAGCTAAGGCTAGTAGCCAATGTACTTATATCATTCAGCAGGAATATTCAAAGCATTTACATATCACAAGGAGTTCCAAGTGTTTAAAGGTGTGTGAGTTCAGAAAAAGTCAAAGAAATCTAAACAAAATGCTTTGGGTAAACTTAATTGGATTAAGGGATTGAGTAGGATGTTTTGGAGTCATAGGCATTAGTATTTTAGGGAACTTAAGTTCTTATTCTATCAGGGAAGAAATCGTGGTTAGGGATAATTATTTTGAAAAGCATGCGAGGCTAAAAGTGATTAGTGAATGCTGAGAGCTTTAGTTTATGACGAAAATTTCTAAGGCAGAACTGTAATACTGAGAGGACCGAAAATGGATCTTATTGATAAAGTATGCATGTTTGGAGCATTAGAAAGTAATTCTCTATTTAGATGTCTGGAGCATTGCTCAGGACGAACGATGGTTCAAGTTTGGGGGTTTAATAACTTTCAATTAGAGAGTTGTTTAGTCCTCTTTTAGGGTGTGTTTATTGAAGAAATCATGCATTATTATCAATCTTTAATGCATAGAACAACCTTTTAACAGAGAATTATACATAAAATAAAATGCATGTTAGATATGAGGCAAGGATTAGAAAGTTAGGAAAACGTAGAGTTTTTGTGCCGAAAAGGCAATGTCTGCAGCATTCGCGATAGCATTTTCAAGAATCCTCATTCACGCTAAGTACTTTTTAACATTGCAGGGCTTGGAATTGCTGGAAGCATTAGACTCATGCCTTAATGAGAGGAGTCGAATTGAAGAAAAGAAGAGTTATTCAGAAACGTGCCAATGTCTGTAGCATTCGATTCCCAGCAGCAGTAAATTCTAGAATTGAAGAATTCCTGCACGTGGGGAAATTGTTGGGGAGCTCATTAAATGAGCTGACACCCCTCGGACATGTGTAAAAAAGGCCTATTTTGATGGGGAAACATGTACTTTTCGCCTTTTAATCTTGACCCTTGATCATATATGACTTAGAGCTTTAAATAGGGTGTTGAAATAGAGAAATCCTAGCCTCCTTGGAGCCTCATTTGAGCCTCATTTTTAGTCTTTTCTTTTGGCCAACTCTTTCCTTTTTCTTCTCTCAATTTCCAGCAACTTTCTTAG
>JBBMKA010014145.1:3941-32468 GCA_037833695.1 Sechiopsis laciniata
TGTTTGATAAGATACTAAATTCCAGTTTCATAAATACAAAATTAGTAACAATGTTTGTAAGTTTAATTTCAAATTACTAAATAGTTAACAAACTAAGGTTAAAATTATTATTATATTTCAACATGAACCATAGCTTAATTGCCACAAAAAAAAAGCTATAAATATTGATTGCCTAAAAAAAATTTCCATAAATATTGTTAACAAATTATGAGTTCTTCTACTTCAAATATTATGGAATTAAAAAAAATATCATTCTCCGATGTTTTGAATTTAAAGAATTGTTAAATATAAGTCATATTTGAATCTTATGAATTTGTTAGATGCAAATTTGATTATTTAGAAGGTATAATTGTGATTTCAAAAGAATATATAAATAATTGTGAGTTGGTAATTAAAACAGGAAGATATGTTATTCAGCACATCCCATGCGTCTTTACTCCTTATTATGCGGTCAAAACCAAATAAATACTAAAACTTCGAATCTTATAAAATCAAAAGAGAACTTTAAATTAAATAAGAACTAAATTCAAATTCTAAAAATCCAAATTAATAGCATTGTTAAAAATCCCAAAATCAACCCCTATTGATGGATGGACCAGATTGTCTCGGGAAACTTGATCAATAATTAAAAGTGTGCCCTGCGCAAGCATGCTCATTAAAAAAATTAATTGTCACATATACATTAAATAATTTATAGATCCTCTATACATTTCTCTTTTAATCTCGAAGCTGATAAAAGATAATGTGCATGGTCTCTCTCTCTCTCTCTCTCTTTTTTTTTTAATTTTAATTAATAGTCAAATTTTAGTTTACATTCTTTTAGCATTAATAAAAACACAAAAATATAAATGGTATAGTAAAGTAAATTTGAGTAACTTAATGGTTAAAGAAGATCTAAGGCATGTTTGATTCGCTGATTGGAATATGTGTTTTTCGAAATGCAATATCGAAATAGAATTTTCTGGAATTATGTATTACCGTATTTGGTGTTTGATTCGCAAGATTCATGCTCCAGAATAAAATACTGTATTTAGTTTGTTGTATTGTTATTTCGGAATGGAATCCTAATAAATTATTATAAATAATAATAACAAAAAATTTATGAAATTTTTTTGTTTATTATTAATATTACTACCATTATTATAAATTAATAAATAATATTGATATAATTACAAGTCTTTACACTAATATTGATAATAATACTACTAATAATAATAAATATTATTTTTTAAGTTTATAATAACAATAATAAATAATATATTTTAAGTTCATAGTATTAATTATTGTTATCGGTGCTTCTCAAAATTTTTTTTATTATTTTCGTTGGTTAGTTAATAAAAGTTACATTCCAAGAACATATTTACAAAAAATTCGTTAAAATAGTTGAAAATAAATATTGCATAGAAAAAACCTAATTAAATAATTTATTAGAAATACGATTCTTTCATAATTATTTGATTTTTTTAGTAATCTTTGATGCTATTTAAAAAATGTTTTATCACCAGTTATAAATGATGTATATCCAAATTATTTTTAAAAGTAAATTATCTCACAAGAAGATAGAATGACACAATTAAACAAGTAATTAGAAACATAAATAATTTTTTTAGAGACGACTAATATGAATGATAATAATTGTAGTTGAGAACTTTTTAAGCATGCCAAAAAATAAAAGAAGTTATAAGAAAAAATATTAAAAAATAAAATTCATAAATTAAACAAGAATAAAGAATTTAGATTTTTTTTAAAAGAAAAAAAAAAGAACACATGCTTACTCAAGGGGTAAAAATGTTTGATGTTAAAATGAATAAAAATAGATATTTGGAGTGAAATGACAAGAAAAAAAGGTTGAGAGAGAAATAATAATGACAAAAATAAAATGACATGACAAAAATTTATTATATTTTGAAACTCAAACCAAAACCAAGTGAAGGATTGGAATGACATTGAAAAAAACAAACTATGTTTAAATACGGTGAACCAAACATGACCTAAATTATTTATTAGTACCTCTCATAATGACAATTCTACAGAAAAATTAATTTTCTCCAAATCTTTTTGACATAAAGATGTCTAAAGGTATGGAAATGATGTACCCAAAAAAAATGGTAAAATATAAATTTAGTCCATATAGTTCGAAAAAAAAGTTAGAATTTAATTCTTATGATTTCAAAAACTATGGTTTAAGTGTATATGGTTTGAAAAAAATATAAAATTTAGTCTTTATATTTTTATATTTAAAAAAATTACAATTTAGTCTCTATGTTTTGATAAAACCTAAAATAGTCCTTATCGCTTTTAATCGCTAGCAAATTGAGTACTTGAAAGATAATTATTCATGTGTCAATGATGAAATTATGAATTAAATGACTTATATAATATAAAATCATATTACTTATGCATAGATAGTGAATTTTTATGTATTTAATACGTCAGCAATTACTTAAGATAAAAACTTTATTTTAGGTTTTATAAATTATTGAATTAAACTTTAATTTTTAAAATTATAAGAATTAAACTCTAACCTATCTAGGAATTAAATTCTAATTTTTTTTAAACTTTAGTTTTTGAAATTATGAAAAAGTAAATTCTAATTTTCTTTTAAATCGGAGGGAAGAAACAAACATTGAAACGATTTAATATATTTATAGGAAGAAAACAAACCGCCTGCCTCACGGCTTTTTTAAAAAAAGAAGAAAAATAATTAAATAAGAGGTTGGGTGGGGATTCCGGTTACCGTGAATAGACCCGAAACAAACGGGGGATAATACACGTGGCAAATTTATCTGTGGACCAAACTTATACAGATTTTTTTAATTTTCTTTTTTTAAATTTTTAATTACAGTTAAAGCATAGGCATGGCGAGTGGCTTGACTTTTTCGTGGGAGTAAAGTTGATGATGTTTCAATCTTATCTCTCTCTCTATCTTTCATTTTTCCATTAAATTTCTGTGATGTGGTGGTATTAATTCAAATGAATAACATTAAATCAATTTCTATGGACTGGAAGGCGTTTAATTTTTTATTATTATCATTTCAAAATTTATTATTATTATTATTATTTTAATTTTTCTAAAAAAAGTCAAATTATCAATTTAGGTTAAATATTTTATATTGAAAAGTCAGCAAATCTTTTAACCATATAAGATTACTTTTTTTCATCACTCAAGAATTTTGAGATGGTTGCTCACATAATTTAATGGTTATTATATGATAATTTTAATTTGGTGACATCTCACAAATAGTATCTTTTGCCCATTCTTTTATCGCATTGAACAAGCTCATTATTTTCTCCGATATATGGTTATTGAGCTCTAAACTTTGATTTAAAAAAAAAAAAAAAAAAAAAAAAACTCTAAATTTTAACACATTCAATTTAATGAAAAAAATATCAAATTCGCATTGGTTAGAAAAATATTCTTGCATCGAAAAAGTTATTGACCTATTAATTTCATTGTTTGATTGTAGTTTAGTTCAACATCACAGTCACGAGTTCGATCATAAAAATTAATATTTAATTCTCATATTATTTAAGCTTAGTAATATTTTTTATGTAGGGTTTGTTGGTTCTCATCTTAATTTATACTTAAAAAAGGAAAATATTCATGCATTTAATATGAATTTTGCTTTGGAGAACATTAACTCGGAAGACTTGCATTAGTGGGCATGTTTATGGAGCTTTACAAATCATAAAAAGGAATTTTGCTTTGGATACAGACAAATATTTAATATTCGCTTTGGATAAGGACAAATATTTAATATTTAATAATCATATAAATCAAGTATCTTAAACTGACTAAATTTTTTATAAAAATGGAAGTAAATTTTCGACAAATAGTTTCTTCACTTTATCTGAAAAAGATCATGCATAATTTTTAGTGCTTTGAATCGATATTCAATATGTAATTTATATGCCAGCAATAGAAAGTAGAAATTAAAATACAATATATTTGATAATCATTATGGTTTCTTAGTTTTATTATTTTGAAAAAGGAAAAAATATCTAAACAAGCTCTCAATTCTGTCATGTTATTTCGAAAAAAGTGATTTAAAATTTAAAAGTAAAATAATTAGAAAACCATATTTTAATGATCATGTGTCTTGAATCTAACTAGAATATGTTGACAGAGAAAGAAGCGTAAAACAGAGAGATAATTTATTTATTCATTTTTATTTATTATTTTTAAGGAAACAGAGGGAAAGTTAAAATGAACAAAATTCAAGGAGTCAATTGGCTTACAGACCAATTATTATTTTTCCTAAAATAGTCGATAATTGGGCGAGACTAAAAATTAACTATATTCCTAAGCTCATCGCCTTGAATCTTGAAATCCATTTTTCACCTAAATAATTTAGATCTAAAGGTAGGGGGTCCTTGATAAAATTGAATAAAAAGGGAAGAAAATAATTTTGAAGTACTTGACGACATTGAATTATTAAAATACATTTTGCAAAGGTAAAAAGAAATTTCTTCTTAGTTTTGAGCTACATGTAAAGATAATTGATATGACTAAAGGACTAGTACTTCAATAACATTATATATAAAAAATAGTAATTAGTCCGTGGCTAGAGATGACAGTTTTCCCTGCAGAGAATCCTCGATTAGGCAGGGAACGGGACCGGTGCATTTCCCGTCTCCGATTCTCCGATCTCCGCCTCATTTACTTTTAGTTTTTTTTTTTTTTTAAAAATATATATTTTTTTCTGTATGTTACCCTTTTAATTTTCAAATAAAAATATATATGTTGATATAATTATCTATGTATATGAATATTATTCTTTAATAATTAACATCATAGTTGAAATTTATAAATATTTTCTAAGAAAATTTAATTATTTAAAAAAAATGTCCAAAAATATATATAAAAAATGTAAAAAATAAATTGAAAAAATTCTCGCAGGGAACCCAATCCTCACTAGGGAATCCCCGTCCCGATCCTTGAGAAAAAAACGAAATCTTTTCTGAGACGGGGATTAAATTAAGTAGTGGGGATGTGAAAGCCATTCTCCGACCCCGCCCTGTCCCGTAGACATCTCTATCTGTGGTTCAAGTCAAATGTTGTTGAATTAACAAAAAAAAAAAAAAAAAGAGATATATTAAATCTCATAATATATAAATTAAATTTAAACTAATATTTATTTTTATTATACAATCATGGACTTAAATTGATCACAACATATTAACTTATAAAACCCACAAACGTCAATAAAACAGTAATTTAGGGACATTAATTTATTGGTCATCAATTTAAATTTTCCTCGTCCAATTTAATGAAACTCAAAATAATAGAACCCACAAGTTATACCTTGCTTATTTTTTTTTTTTTTTTGAAAAAAATTTATACCTTGCTTTTCAATCTTCATTCAAACAAGCAAAATGATAATGATATTCAAAGTTAGTATATATATATATATATATATATATATACTAACGATTGTCTACAGTTGTAGGAACAAGGTCTGTAAATTGTTAATCACGCTCTTGTCGCAAAGACACGATTGTCCAACTTATATAATAGATCTTGTTCATGTTAAACTCGTTAATTGTGTGACTTCATAGCATGTTGCTCATTCTACCTTCATGATAACATTGGGAAACTCTAGCTAACATATCAATGGTAACTCCTCGAGTCTTTTAACTTTTATAATTAACTTTTGGTTACCTA
Source organism: Sechiopsis laciniata (assembly GCA_037833695.1). Lineage (NCBI taxonomy): Eukaryota > Viridiplantae > Streptophyta > Magnoliopsida > Cucurbitales > Cucurbitaceae > Sechiopsis > Sechiopsis laciniata. Next base: position 9,607 of record JBBMKA010014145.1, read on the forward strand.
ATCTCAACACGATTAAAAAAAAAAAAAAGAAGGTTAGAGGTTGAAAAATCACTTTACTCTCACATATATGTCGTTGAACAAAAAAAAAGTTTAAATTATAAAAGATTTGAACTTCTGTAAAAATCTTAGTTTACCATGCCATTCTTAAATAAGACATAACTTATGAAGTCTTTTAACCCTAAAAAACTAAGTAAACGCAAAATTTAATAATAATAACAATAATAGTAATAATATAGGATGCAAGAAGTAAACAAAGGAAAAACCTTGTAAATTATCTTTTAGGGGTGTTTATTTGGAGAATGAGAATATGGTTATGAGAAGAATGGTCGTTTAATTTCTATAGTTTTATTTTTTTATAACTATTTTTTATTCTTGATAAAACTACTTTTTATTCTACCATAACTTTTATTATTATTCTCATAACCATCTTTCATTCTCCTTGTATTTACTATTTTATTATTTAATTGTTGTTTTTCACTCTAAACATTGAATAACAATTTTCGTGATTATAATAATTTTCTTCATTTCAAATACAGATAATCGTTCTCACTTATATTCTCTTTTTAATTCTCATCTCTCAATCATAATCACTTTCGTTCTTCTTCCAAACATTTAGAATCCAAATTCTTTTTGATAGTAAAACTATAGTAATAAAACTCACTAGAAAAAGAGGGTCCCATCCACCGCCCACAGCCATAAGCAGCTCTAACAAATCCCAACCCATCTCCCATCTAACCCTAAACCCTAAACACACACAAACTCTCTCTCTCTCTTTCTTAGATCAGATCAAGATCAAGCACCACCACCAAAACTCAACCCAAATCTCCAACAAAATTCATTCAAACCCTAACAAATTCAAATCCATTTCCCTTCTTTTCTTCACTCTTTGTTTATGCATGTTCTTCCTTCTTTAACCCCCAAGCCCAACTAATTTCAATTTCTTTTTCATTCCCATTTCTAACCCAAATCCCATGGATCCCCACTCTCTTCCCCCTCCTTTTCACTCAAGAGATTTCCATCTCCATCAACAACAACAATTCCATAACAACAACAATTCCGAAGAAGAACACAACGCCACCCCCCATCTCAAACGAGATCGAAATGACGACGATCTCAACCCCGGCGATGCGGCAGCCGATGGAGAGATATCTCGACGACCGAGAGGAAGACCAGCTGGATCCAAGAACAAACCCAAGCCACCAATTATCATAACTCGCGACAGTGCCAACGCTCTTCGCACTCACGTCGTCGAAGTTGCCGACGGCTGTGACATCGTCGACAGCGTCGCCACCTTCGCGCGACGTCGTCAGCGCGGCGTCTGCATCATGACTGGCACCGGCACCGTCACCAACGTCACTCTCCGCCAACCGGCTTCCCCCGGTGCAATTGTCAACTTACATGGTCGCTTTGAGATCTTATCTCTTTCCGGCTCCTTCCTACCGCCGCCGGCTCCTCCCGCGGCTACCACTTTGACCATTTACCTCGCCGGCGGGCAGGGTCAGGTTGTCGGCGGTAGCGTTGTTGGTACTTTAATGGCTGCCGGTCCGGTTGTCATCATGGCGGCGTCGTTTAGCAACGCTGCTTATGAACGGCTGCCGTTGGAGGATGATGACCAGGCGTTGGTGGCGCCGGTGCACGGCGGCGGCGGAATTGGATCTCCCGTTGATGTTGGACAGTCACAAACGGCGCAAGACGGAAATGTGCCGTTATTTCACGGTTTGGCTCCGAATCTTTTGAACTCGATTCAAATGCAGCCGTCGGATGCAGCTTATTGGGCTAATGCTCGGCCTCCCTACTAACTAACAATGGAGATTAATTAATTTGGGTTTGGTCTTTTTTTTTTTTTGTTAATTATTTTTCATGTCTTTAAGTTTGCTTATTTTATTCTGAGAATATTTGTTGATCTAGTTGATAATTAGTTAGAGTACATGTCAAATTTATGATTACTCCTCTTCTCTTCTTTCTTTGTACTTGATTTATGTGAATTCCCCCATGAAGTTTTTCATTTTGTTTCATTGGCATGTATTTGAAAAATATCCATGTCGCTTTGGATTTCAAAAACGGGGTAGTTAATTAAGTCTGGTTTGATAACTATTTTGATTTTAGTATTTAAAATTTAAACCTACAATTATTACTTTTTTTTTAGATTACAATTGGGGGTGGGAGACTCGAACCCAAGACCTTTGGTCATTGGACATACACTTGTGCCGCAACTGTTCTTGTTGACGCTTACAATTATTACTTTAATATATAATTTTTATTATTTTGGTTTTATTTGTGTATTTAAAATTCAAACCAAAATTTAAACGCTAAAAAACAGTTTTTAAATATTTGTTTTGATTTATGAATTTTGATTAGGATTCATATACTTTTTTAAGGAAAGATGAAACTATAAGTAAAGAATTTTTAAAAAAATCCAAGCATAAATTTTAAAACTAAAACAGAAAAACTTCAGTTTTAACAATTATGGTCAAATTATCAAACGGGGATTGCTGTTTTAGAAAGTTTACTTAGAGCATATTTGAATGGCGAAGATTTATATGAAGAGAAAAATGGAAATTTTTTAATATGATTTTCGAATGAGTGATTTGCAAGAAAATCATATTTGGATAAGATTGTTTGATTTTGAATAAATGTGTGATTAAAAGTTGCTATACAAAAGTCATATTTTGATATGCAGCTAGAAAAAAAGTTATTTTGAATATAGATTATAAGAAAATTTTATTTGGAAAAGATTGTTTATCCAAATATGGTTTGCACAAAAACCTTTTTCAAACTAACATTGGATATGCCCGTTGGTAGATTTATATAAAAAATATATATATATATTATCTTGAATCAAAATTATTAGAAAACTTCGTGTAGAAAAAGTTATTTGAAAGAAGGTTAGAATGAAGAGTTGAAATGTAAAGTTGGGTGATATCTATATATATATATGTATATGTATATATGTATTTTTTAATTTAAAATTTAAAATTATGTTTTTGTAAGTGAGAGTGAAGTTTTGTAAGATTTATGAAGATGGGGTTTGTGGGATTTTGGAGACAAATGAAAGTGTATTTGACACGTGCAGTAGTTGAGATTCAGAACCTAGCTCTTTCACGAGGCAAATAAAAAGAACAACAAACACCACAGTAACTTCTACCAACGATTCCCATTAAAAAGTTCGAAACTTGGTACAAAATAAACATTGTATTATTATTGTATGTCAGTTTTGAAACTCTGTTTATTTGGTTTGTGGGTTGGGATTTAGATTTTCCAGAATTTAATACCGTAATCAAATTTTTCAGAATATTGATTATGGTGTTTAATTTATTGTATTGATACTCTAAAATAAAAAATATTGTTTGGTTTGTTTAAAATGTTAGGTTTCCAAATCTTCGAAATCAAATTCCACACTTCTTACATTTATCAAACAACGATTCCAAACGGCAAACCAAACAAGGTATATCAAGATGTATTTGGTTTGTAATGAACTAGTTCATGGGAGAATGGGAAGGGGGATTGCTTTAAGTTTTGTTATTATGTGCAAAATGCAAAGCTTTGTTTGTCAAAATTTTAGGATTTAAATGGGGCTTAATTAAGCCATAGACATGTAGCTGTTAATTTGAAAATGTGTTTTTGTCTTTGTTGCACAAGTTCCTAAACCCTTGCCGGCTCAAATTATGGAGATTGATTCTCTTGGTTTCTGTTCAATATCATGATTTCCACAATTTTTCATTTCCTTTTTTTTTTTTAAGGATAGATCTTCAAAAAAGGGAGGTATTAATTCGTTTACATGATCTAGAAATTTAACAATTTTCTCATCATATATGGAATTTTGTAATCACATTTATTTTAATTGTGAGTAATTATTACTCTAGTTGTTTTCTTTATTTAGCATTAACAATAATGCTATACATACTTTAAACCAATAAAAATAATCTGAAGAAATTCGGATTATAGTTAGATTTGCGGGTGACAACTATAATTTAGTAACTATTAGACTACATGTTTGAATATTTAATTTCTGAAATGTGGTTGAATAAAAGAAAACTAATTGTGGACTTGGTAATCTACAAAAACAAGAGAATTTTGTGTGATTTTCATTTGTGGCTTGGCTTTTCTTTCCCTCGTTGTATTTAATTCCATTCCATATAATGTAAAGAAAATTAAATATTTTTTCAAAAGAAAAAAAGAGTGAAGTAGATATACTTCTACTTTTCAAATCATTTATTTTGCGCAAATTTAACCATATGAATAAGAAGGACAACTCTCCTTATATACATATGTAATGTAATTTGTGTTACGAAATTTTAGTTTGAACAATATTCACCAAATTTTTGTTTGAACAATATTAAAAAAGAAAGAATAAATTTTTATTTCTCATACTAAATTGACAGCTTAGCTGAAAAATAAGACTAGACAAGTCAAAAAATAAAAAATAAAATTAAACAAGGTGCTCAGTTTTTTTAGTTCAATTTGCTACGAAGCAGTGCACGCTTCTAATGTTTTTTTTTTTTTTTTGAGAATTTACCCTCAACAATACATTCTATCTCTTGTATTATATTTGTAATATAATTTTTAAAATAATTCATCTATAGCATTACAAATTTTTAAATTAATTTATCTGTAGCACATGATTTTCTATCAGTAATACAATTTAACCAGTGATAGAATTTAATCAAGGATAGAACTCAACCAGACTAATTGAATTCTATCAGTTATAGAACTCAATTCGAATTTCCTACTACAAATTAATTAGTTTTGATTTTATGCTACAGATGAAAATACTTCGTCTTTTTTATTATACATGCAAAATCCCTTTTTTTAATATATATATATATAAAATTGAATCTTTAATCTAATTTTTTTTTTTTAGTACAAATAGGGTAAGTAAGACCACAAATCCTAGAATAAAAAACCAACTCTTTCAGTAATCTTTAATCCGATACTTAAACCTTGTTTAACTCAATCAATAAGACCATTTTCTCGTCTCTCATGGGTTCATAGCCGTCAACTTGGCTACGACCAAGGAAAGATTAGGGAATTAAGATCAAATTTATAAAGTAAATAGGGTTGATTTTAAAGCGGCTTATTAAAAAAAAAAAAAAACTTTAGCAAACCAACATACAAAATCAAAATTTACATTACATGGCAAACCCATAACTTTACTTCTACCTACTTTTATACAATTACAAATAAATTTACACACTAAGTTTGAAATTACAGAACAGCCCAGCTCCTCAATCTGGCTTTAAGAAATTGATATGATATGATAAACTACTACAACCCAAATCTCACAATACGTTGATGACAAAAATTCAACAGATTTCTTTTGGATAGGAAACAAAACCAAATGTGTTGAAGTTCATGAGAAGGGAAGCTGATTTTGGTGCCATTTCAGAAATGATTGTGCTGATAAAGATACAACTACCGCCTTGGATCAATCAATAATCTATTCGTAATCGTCTCTTTTCAGCTTGAAAAGTTGGACTGGATACTAGCGTTCGATGCGCAAGAGTCCTTATGTCTTCTCGTGAACAGTCTCGTGATATCCGAACTAGTTCCCACAAAGCACCTCCACTGATCATGTCTTTTGCATTCACTTCTGCAATATCAGGAAATGTCGGAGTTTTTCGAGTTAATATTTTCGAGCGTACTAATCGGTGAAGTGCAGAGAAGATGTTAAACTCCTAGGGAGTATTAGTTTTGGGATATTAGTATTATATTGGTAAGGGTATAGTGATAATTAGTTATTAATGTATGCAATTTGATATTGATCTTCTAGGTCAAGACTTAGGAGAGTCTAACCCTCTCGAATGGCTATGGTATTGTAACTTCTATCTATCTATTATCGTAATATATTTCTCTTGTGACTTTAATGTTCGCTTGTGTATGTTAAGATTATTGGTGTCTTAACAGAAGAATAAAAGAATACCATGTTGTGCTAAATGACAGAGTGCAAGTTCAATGTGTCGTTTGATAGTTGACGCTTCATTGTTGGCATTCTGTACAATCCATGGGAGTGCTCCATCTTCAATTAAGAAAGACTTTCCAGCCTTGGTCCCTGTTACTTTCAACAAACTCAAACCTGGATCAGTTCATGAAACATTCTTGCTCGAAACGCTTCCAAGATTTTACGTGATCACGCATACAAACAAAACATTAGTTTTACTTCTTGGTAGCGAAAAAGCAGGCCGGAGAGTCACCGTTAAGGAGATTCTTACCTTGTGTTGACGCCCTCGACTCGCACTTCGCAAAATTGGCAATTCCTCTAGCAACCTGTGCAAGAACATCCGGATGTCTGCATCTTACCATACCAAGCAATGCCTTGATACCGCCTTCGCCCCTTAGCTTCGTTTGCAACTTATCTGTATAACATATAGTTACAGCTTGTAGTGAGAGTTTGACCTCGGATTGTCATCCAGTACACCATTGTTAAACCTCAACCTCAACGAGGTAGCTTATCTAATGAAATATTTGACCAGCAGGAGCAAATAATGGAACATAAATTTGTATGGATAAATGAAAGAACATTAGACAGATTGCAACAGTCACTTACCATTGCCGCACAAATTGGCAATTGCTCCAGCAACCATACGAAGAGTTTGGGGATCCTCCGCGTTGGCGGCAGTCATGGCTAGTAAGCTAATACCTCCTTGGGACATAATGAGCTCTTGGTTGCTCTCTGATGAAAAAAACGGGTTATTGATTAAGCGCGCAGCCTAAAAAGGTAGACGAGCAAGCAACATCGAGGGTCGAAGCGGGAAATGTAAATGGATTCCTGCAAACAAGGAATAGAAACTAACCGTTCATTGCCAGATTTGCAATTGCCCCTGCAGCGACTCTGTGTATTGTCTCATCCTCGGTGCTTCTGAGTAGCATCAGCAAAGATGATAGGCCCCCAGCTTCAACAATCTTTTGCTGATTTGTTTCTGTATAATTGAAGCAAACATATATAGTTGCCCTTTCCACAAATATAGTGCATTTGTTCATTCTATTTAGAGGAATTAGAAACAATATAGGGGTATATGGGCAATTAATTAGAGAGTTAGTTAGGTTATTTGGGTTATAGATAGGAAGAGATGGGTAGTGAATTGCCATGCAAATATTCTGTGAATTGTCTCATTTGGGCTCAAGAGAGGATTCTCTAGAGAGGGAGATTCTAGGTTCCTTACACCAAGGTTATCTTGTATTTTATTTGTTTTTTTAATATAATAGGTCTTGGATCTTATCATACTATAATACCGAGAATTACAAATTATGGTTTATATTTAAGGAAGCACCTAACCAAGAGCGGATTTAGAATATACAATGACCAAATGAATCTCACAACCATAGTACACCACCATTTTTACTTATAATCAGACTCCTCTATTACTCTTTTCAAAAAAAGAATAAAATAGTAATTGCAAGGATAAAGACCATTGAGGGGTGGACCCAGTAGAGCAGAGATTAGCAGTTATGTCCTGCCAACTTCATTAATCTTAAATCATATGTGGCATTGCAAAATCACTTTGATATCAACCTTAATCACTTGTGACTTTTGAGTCAGAATTACAAGAGTAACTCGCAAAAGCCAGAAAAGCAATAGAGTCAGGTTGTCAGTGAACATTAATGATTTTGGTACCTTCAGCTGCTAGATTTGCCACAACTTTCACAGCATGAATCCTGACATCGTAATCTTCAGCTTCCAGCAATGACAAGATCTTCTGCAGTCCCACTGTCGAAATATTAAAGAATTAGTGAACAACTTGAAGTAAAGTACAAGATTATTATACACGAAGAGACTAAAACCTTGCTCAAAGAGTTTGGTTACTGAAGCTTTCTCCCCATTTGCAGGTTCTTGAGCCGGTGAATGGTTAACTTGTTGAACAAGAGAATCTAGAGAACCGAGGACTTTCCCAGGCTCACCTCTGTCCAGTCGCCTACTGGTCTGCAAATAAAGCAGGCTCTTATTAAAAATAATAAGGATGAGACTGGTTACGGAGATAATGATCCTCTTACTTACGTTTAGGCCCGTGAGAATCGTTCGCCCTATTATTCCATTTGTTCATAACCACTTTTATTCTCCTCATACTCACTATTTTATTTTCCTCATAATTATTCTCTTCACCCCAAACAAAAGTAATTGTTCTCTCCATCATCATTTCTTTATCCCAAACACATATAATCATTCTACCCAAATTCTCCTTATAATTTTCATCATCTTCATAATTATTCTCATTTTTCTTGCCCCAAACACCCCTAAGGCTACACAAACAAGATTAAAAAAATGAAGCCAAAACATACCTCATCTGCTTCAAAACTCAATTGCAACAACTGTCTTTGTAGTACAGCTATATCTCCTTCTAGTTTCTTTTTCTGTTTTTCCTCATCTTCCAAAGTCTTGCGAAGCTTCGAGATCTCCGAATTGCAAGACATCTAGCGCATAAACGGCACCATTAACATAACAACAGGCTTCCACATAGAGTTGGAAAGCTAGGACATGACAAAACTAGACTAAAATTAATTCCATAGAGTTGAACCAAACATACCTCTGATCTCTTCAGTTGGGCTACTTGACTTCTAAGATTGGTAACTTCCTCCTCAGCTGTCTTCCTCAAAATAATTTCCTTTTTAACCAATTTCTTTAGCTCTGCAACTTCCTTGTCAGTAGATGAACCCTATATCATTCAACAAAAGATATGAATGCTGATGTGAATGCTTTAAGATCAGATGCCACAATTTGAAAGAGAGCAGACTTTCTTTTGACCTTTCTATTTAATGAATAATTATGCTGGATGTGGATACTTTATGTTTTTTTGTTTAAACGTTTCTCATCGATGAGAAATATTAACTTGATGTTGAGAGAAGCAATAGGTATTGGACTATATAGGCTGGTGTTTCAACAGTGAAATATCTTATGATACCGAACTGGAAATTTCATCTCTGCTCAATCTATCTTTCAGAAGTTAAAAAATAGGAAGATCAAAGCATGCATTTTTTAAAATATGAAGAAAATTAAGTTGTGAAATGGAATACATTTACCATCACAGTTTCAATTTCATTATTGAATGAGATTAAAAGAAAGAAGGTAACAGGGGAAAGATATTAGGACCACGGAAATCTAAAAATATAATAATTTGATAGCAAAGATGAGCTAATGAAATTCATGATATTTCTTGTGAATAAAGATAAATTTTTGGCACACTCTAGAATCTACAGATATGAGAGGAAAATAGCAAATAATATTTTTTATATTTATCTGAAACAGAAAGAACAAATGGTGATGATTCAGGAACAGGATACCTCTCCATTAGCCATTATACTAGAATCAACTTCTTCATTAATTACTTTCTGCTTCTTCTGGTTTACCATCAGCTGATCTTCAAGTTTCTTAATTGATTCCATGTAATCCCTCTGATATTTTAGTCTTTCCTTCTATAGAAAGAAGGTAAATTCTCAGATCGTAAATTTGTAAACGAAACGACCAAACTCTGGAAACTAAATAGGGAATTATCAATCCCTAAAGAATTTAACCTAGAAGAACCTTTACCTCCAAGGCATTTGAATGATTTCTTTCAGCATCAGATACGCGATCCTGTGCTTCTTTGGTAATTCTTTCAATTTCTTTTTCAAATGCTTTTTGTTGCCTTTCATGTTCTGCAATCAGTTTGTCTAGTTGGATGTCTAACCTTCTTGACAAACTTCTATAATCAAATTCTTCTTTTATCTTCAACATGTTTTCCACCTTCATTGCCTGAGTGGCAAAAAGTTCTAGAAATTAGAATCTTGGTAATGGAACAGAACACAACACAACGCATCAAAAAACAATTAATAATGCATAGAGCAATGGTAATTAACTTAAGCACCAATGGAATTTCAGAATGATTTAAAGATAAGAACTTTAAGTTCAAAAACTAAACACCACAACATACCCGTTGGCCAAACATTATTGTACTTGTAGTCTCTCCACGATGACGAGGTGAAGGACCAATAGTAATAACCAGTGAAGTTCTGGCTGTACCTGTTAAAATTTGCATGACCAGATATCACAATTAGAATGCTCAAACAGGGAAATCATTGCTGCGAGAATCAAACAGAAAAAAGCACTAGAGAAACTACATGAAAACAGAGTCCGCACCTAGAAGATTAAACTTCAGAACATGCATTTATTCCTCCTCTTTTAGGATATTTTTTAAAACAATTATACACACTAAAATAAACTATATAAGCAAGGGCCTAGGAGTCTGATGTTCTTGGGAGTTGGCAGTGATACAGAAACTTCGGGTTAATAGAAAAATACCTGATTACATAACAATCTTGAGACTAGTGAAAATGCATCAGAAGACCCAAAGAATTAAATTAAATCCCAGAGGTCCCCAACGGATAGCCTTGTTAGTAGAGACTTGAGATCTCCAAGGTATACTCCTTTAGAGGTCTCAGATTCGAAACCCACAAGTGAGCTTAGTTATAAAATCTCTTGTTGTTTCTCGGATCCAGGCCTTGAGACGGATGCAAGTGCTATCAAAAACAAAAAAGTTCCCACTCTCTAGATTTACATGAAAAGATGGAAGCCATGTATAGGAGTGATTTTGAAATGCAGGCTCGTCCTTTCCTTTTAAGCCAATAGGAAGGCCGTTGTTATATTTTCCCTCTTAATACTCTATTTTGGTATAATTCATAGTTTCCTATCAGCAGAGGAGAGGGACAAGATGCCAAAAAAAAAACTCTTGCCTAAATATTGTCTATCCAAAATATCTTGTATGGGAACCCTATGAGGAACGTGGATGAGCATAGTCTTGCCATATGGAAGTTATTGCTTCACTGTTTCTTGTATGTTTATTTTGGGAGCTAAGTCAATGTTTCTTGTATGTTGAAAAACTTAAAATTTGATGACCTTTAACAATCAAAGATCCTACATGAGAGATGATAGCAATCACATTGAACAATAATGACCTCGCAACTTCATTCCTGGATATTATATCAACATAATTTGGAGTTATATGAAATAATAACAAATTTGATCAGTAAGGAAATACCTATAAAAACATTTAAAAAAAAAAAAAAAAAACAGATCTTACCCCCAAATGAATCTCGGAGTAATCTTGTAAGCTTTGAATCCCTAACTGGAACGTGTGCACTATTCTCGGCAAGTGCATTGATACACTTCCCTAATGCACTCAAAGAGAGATTGATGGATTTGGCTTCTTCAAGTGTATGCCCTTCACTTCCTACCTCAAGAAAGATAAATAACCATCAACGAATGTTGATATTCATTGAAAATGCTAAGTTTTCTTATAAAAAGATTGCAAGACAATGAAACATCTAAAACGAACTAACTACAGAAAGAAGAGATACTCGTTTGTAGAATTTGTTTGTAGAATTTGTTGATTATAAAATCAAATCAAATTTAGTGGAGGGATTAAGAACTCAATGTCTGTAGAGTAGACAACTAGAAATTCGACTTATCAATTTAGTGGTAAAGACAACACCACTGAAATACTAAAACTATGTAACGTAATATAATGCAGCCAAATGTGGTGGCCTAATCGAAAAAGGGAAACCTTCAAAACTAAATGTATTTTACTACAGCTGCATATACACACCTGACTTGTCAATACGCTCAGAACCAGCAAGATCTACAACCACTAACTTTCCCTTCCGAACAATAGGAGGTTTCAAGGTCTTAACCAAATGCGCACTGCCACCAATATCGCTTGACAAAGATGAATCCCTTCCTTTCAGAGACCGCTTTACATGTACCTTCAACAAGAAGTAATCATCTAAATCAATAAGCTACTAAAACTTTTTACAAGATCAAAAGGCCTTAAAGTAACTGGCATACATACCATGAGAATTGCATGACTACGAGAAGATTCGGCATTTAATTTTGTATTGGCCGCAAACCGATGAGCTTCCCCCAATCGTAATAGTTCCACAAAGCTCTCCTGGTGTCTAATTTCTACAAGGTTAGCCCCAGGTAGCGAAACATCTCCAGTTTTAGGATCTTCCAAGATGGAAATGTTATCATTTGCAGGGTCAAGAAGGTCCTGTATGCTCTCCATATAAAGCTGGACATATGTTTAAAATGAATGAAGTTAAGCAATTAAAGGCAATTATCATGCAAAAACAAAGAACTCAATTTTCAGCACACAAGGAATTCTTAGAGCAACACAAAATCAAAATTGCTCATCACGTGGCACTAAAATTCGCAAACTACTATTCAGAGGGAAAATAACCTGCAAGTAGGAGACTGAGACAGAATCTGTCTCCAAAGAAACTTCAGCTAAGATGTCCTCCATAGCACGCACCATTATTCCACGATCAGCAGTGTCTTCCTCTCCTAATCTTCCAAGAGTATATGTTTTACCAGTACCAGTCTGGCCATATGCCATAATTGTTCCATTGTAGCCATCCAATACACTCTTAAGGATAAGAAAAATGGCCAGTCACTCAAAGGAAGTTGCAAAAAATTAAGGGGTGAAAATAGAGTAGACTTCAAGTGAAGTTGGATAAAGATTAGATGCAAATTATTGTGAAATTTTTTCTCTTCAATACATTATATGGCTAAAATGTGTATGCATGAATAATTTTACAAATTTGAACGAATGTGTAAAAGAAAATTTGAATGAACAAAACAAACAAAGCATCACCTTTTCTTTAAAAAAACGGAAAAAGAAAGGAAGGAAACAATGTGAATTATGAGGGAGACTGAAAATCTAATGTAAGCATACCTCAACAACAGGTTTCGCCACGACTTCATAAACACGTTTTTGAGATGCAAACTCAGTTAGCACTTCATCAAACTCATAAGTATCTGAATCCCAGTTGTTCTTCCGAAGTTTCAACCGTTTAAGCTGAAATAGATTGTGATAATCTGACTGAATCAATTAAGAGTATAATAATGGTAAAGAAGTTAGTATATATTAGCATAATATTGCGTCTATTGTACCTCAGGCTGCAATTCTACGCAATCAGCAAAATCAGCATCAGCTATCGATTCTTCTGAATTGTGTGGTCGTAATCTAACAGCCACTCGAACTCTTCCAGGAACTACACTCAGGCCATTATTTATTTTTAAAAAAAATATTCATCGAACTATAAGTGTATAGAACAAAACAATGTGAGAGAAAGGAACACCATATCATGAAAGAGACCATTTTCAACTATACATGTACTTCAGGAATTTTTTAAGAAGAAAAACAGAAATCAAATTATTGAAAGGTTTAATACCATCTGAGAAGAATGAATTCAATAACAGTTTTTGGGTTGTCCAAATAAGAGGATTAGATCATTGGCTTAAAATGCAAGAGATGGAATGATGAAAATTGAACATAAAAAGGCCTAGTCAAAGTCAACTAGTTCGCAACTTCCCTGAGAATTCACTAATGAAACAAAAAAACATACAAGTGAAAACAAAAATAGTTTATCAAAAGCCAATTAAACCTTAAAATGCAAGTTAAAACATTTCTTATCTGTTCCAAGCAGAATCCAAACTTCCATACCATCCCTCAAATGAAAGCCTCAATTTACACCATTCGCATTCAAAACAAAGTCTTAGCTTTCCCTTTTCAAATGCAATAAATCAATTCAAAATCACCATTAACCCAACTCAAACAAACTCATCCCATTACAAAACCCCAATTTCAAATCACTTAGATGCACTAACCTACATGAATCATGTACACAACTAAACCACAAAACTCCCATAAACCGTAAACAAAAAAAACAAAGATCTCCAGAAGAAAGTCGAAGAGGATCTTGCAAAGGTCAGTCCAAAGAGTCATAACACAGAAACATGGGCTTAGCGGTTCGAGAACCATCAGTGATTGGTGAACCCGCAAATCCATTAGCAACTCCACGCTAAGCAGAGGAGGGTGAATAACAGCCAAGAAGAGTAGGATCCTAACGGTTGTCCCGCAACAAAGAATACTAAACAATGCCACCTCCTAAGAAACAACACTACAAATATGTTTGTAGCAAGTGCAGAATTCACCACACTGGCTTCTACCAATCGAAGTTTCATAAATTTCAACCTTTTCTAATAAGGGAAAAGCCTTCAACCATCCAGGCTCCCTTTCCCGCCTATGCTATTCTATGCTCCCCTGGCGCGTAAGGACCTCGACTGATGAACAACAAAAAATGATTTCGGAAAAACCCCATCATTATGATATACTAAAGAAGTGCATATATTTGTGGGAATAAAGTAAAAAAAAAAACCTCCATTGTCATCCTTGGCAGCTCCGAGAGAAGCAGGGGAGCTACGACGAAGAGCAGAATTAGGAAGAGACTTAGACTTAAGAGAAGACTTGGGGTTGGGGTTGGAATTAGGGGAAAAGGGTTTGTCGGGCTTAAGAGAGTTTCTAGAAATGGCGCCATTTCTAGAAGAACTAGTGCCCCCAGAATTGGCCATTGCCAAAAGGGACACAAGATTTGGGCAAATGTGTTTACCAGGACATTGAAGAATGGAGAAGAGAAGGCGGTGAGAAAAGGGGGAAAATGGGACCCGAAAGAAGACCCGGAAATGGGACCCGATTGTAGACCCGGAAATGGTGAAATAGAAGCGTGGAGCTGCAGTAATGGTGTGGGGATGTGATTCTGACAAATTTGGGCACTTTTGCTTTGCTTTGCTTTGTTTTGGCTCTGAGACGAGAAGAGGAAAAATAGGGAAAAACAGAACGGAGCTAAAGAAGAAAGGTTGAAGATGGACAGTGTAGACCTAAACGACGGCGTTTCATGACGGAGTCTGTAAATAATTACGGGTTCCGTCTCGTGAGAGTATTAACTAACAAAACGAATCACGTCTTGCAACCATTAACCATCATCGTCATGTGGTTGTGAAGTTACCGTCTTGACCTTGTGACATAAATTTATTTTCATTGGTAAGTAATATTAGAAATTTTCGACTTCAAACAAAATTGGTTGAAATTTTAGCAATTATATATATATATATATAATTCTCAAATAAATGAGAGTCAAATACATATTTTAAAGATCAAACTCATAATCATGATATTGAATTAGATTATCACTAAGTAATTAGATCAACATTCCCCGAACTTTTTCAGTTTAACTTTTATAAGTGAACAATGCAATATTTCTTAAAAATAAAAAAACTTTTATTTTCTGCTAGAGAATTTCTGCCCATTTTTTGAACTAAAAATGATAGCTCGAATTTTCAAACTAAGTAAAAAAAAAGGAAGGATTGTTTCACAACAAAATAAATTAAATAAGGAAGGATTGTATTATCTCTTAGATACACATTAAGGATTGTATTTGAAAATGAAATGGATGTTACTTTTTATTATATTTTGTCCTATTTCATCTAAGATTCTATATGATTATTCTAATAATTTGTCATATTACACGTAAGATCCTTCTAGAGGTTTTTAGATTTTTATTTTTTTAATAAGAAAATAATTTTCAAACTAGAGACGATTAGCATGCTTATAATGGTTGTGAAATCAAACATGTTTTGATTTCATATTAAATTAATTAATATGAAATTTCAAAATCAATTGATAAATTGGAGGATTAGTCTATTTATTTATATAAAAAGTTGTGAGACATTTTCATCTAACAACCCAAATTCAAGTAAAAAAAGAAGAAATTTTGAGGTATAATGTTCTTTGAATTTGAATTCTAGCTAGAGTAAACTAGAGAGCTTTTCCATGAAAAGTAAATGCAAAAAAGACAGTGAAGATGGAATACCTTTTTCTTCTTTTGTGGTCTCTTTCTTCAAGAATAATGTGAACAAAATTTTGAAATCAGTTGGTGCCAAAAGGGCAAAAACTTAGCCAAAAATTATCCATGAGAACTAAACTTAATGATAAGGAAAAAAAGATTGATCTTTTTTCTCATGTAATGATGAGTTTCTCATATCTTCAAATTCAAACCCTGAAGCACTAACCAATTTACAAATTTAAATATTAAAAAAAGATAGAGAGAATGATCAATATTCAAATTCAAGAATAATATCCTTCAAGTCCATATAGAAAAAAAAAAAAAAAAAAAAAAAGGTACCTCAAAATGATGAACTAATAAATTCACGAAATTAAAAGAGAGATATATTAACCCATTGACCTTAGGTTTTAGAATATTTCAAGAGGTTCCTCACAATCTGTTTCCTTGGCCCCTCAAAATCATTCTTTGGAGTACTTTTATTGCTTATCTTTGATGATTTTCTTTATCTGTCATTCCACTCCAATAATTTTAAACGTTAGGGACAAGAGGACAAAGAACTAGACAAGAAAAAATAAATCTATGAAAATGTCAATCCATCAAATTAATAGCCTTAACTTTAATAGAAAAGTGAATTTTCACAAAGAAAACAATTTAATCAACAAATTATATATCTGGTCCCTAGTTTGGAGAATGTACAATTTTCCATATAATTTGATAAAAACTTAAAAAATAGTCATCGTCCTTTCGTGGTATTGGTGAATTAAGTAGGTGAAAGTTATATAATTATGTATAAATAATATCAGTGTGAGGTAATTGATTGATTGATAGAAAATATATCATTTATACATGGATCCCTTAATTTGTCAATGATTACGAACAACATTGACTATTTTTTAGGTTTTATGGAGGACTAATTTTTAATTTTTAAAATTATAAGAACTAAATTGAGACTAAATTCAAAATTTGTTTACCAAATTTATAACTTACCCAATATAATATACCTAATACCAACTTTTATAAGGTTTTATATATATAATATTTCATTTGGGTGTCATACTTCATTGTAATTGAGTTTAGATGATATGAAAGAATATGAAAAAATGGGAGATGAAAATTTTAAAGAGTTGAAATTCACTGCTAACCACATGGTGGGTCTGAAACTTTTGTTGAATTAAGGTACAATGACAATAATATTTGTAGGCAACAAAGGTGGGAAGCTCAAATCATTTTGTGGGAAAGTTTTAATAATCTGCAGATTCTGATGGTAGAAAAGGTTCAATCTAATCTTCACCTACCAGTTTTTAATACACAAAAATGAAAGGAATTAATCTTTCTTTTCAAATTCAGAAAAGTCTTAGGCAGCCACTATTAAGGTGGTTAATATGTCTCTTTTTTCTTTTTTTCTTTTTTTGAGATTTAATATGTCTAATTAATCAAGGGCCCTCTTTATTTTTGTAATATACCATCTATTTATATCGATTTAAGTAGTATATAGTGAGTGTACGGCCGCTGTAAGATGTGTGCGTTTAAGTTGAGATATTTGATTAAAAAAAGGGTAATTGTATAATTTTATTTCCCAAGTTAACTGGAATAATCGACCAAATTTGTCAAATAGTATGTTTTGGAACAACAATTAAAAAAAATAGTAAAGAGAATGTGGGAGAAAGCACACAAATTTACATAGTATACTAACGGTAAGTTAGCTACGTCAACGGGTAAAAGAGAAAACGGTTTTATGAAAGAGATACAAAATACAGTCGATCTAAAAGGACTAAAATTTTAAAAGATTTTATTTAGTGCAGTCTCATTAAATACTATTACGAAATATGACTTAAATGCATAAAAGCCTAAAAATAAAAACATAAACCCAATTACTTATTTCATTTAAGTTTTATTAAGGAGATCTTCCTTACGTTTATCATAATTCAAGCATATCTCAACCATGTTCAAACAATGAACCCTGGTATGTTAACCAAACAAGTTGGGTTTGGGGTTGGAGCACAGATTCCATGAACACAATTTACAAACATGGAAAAAGCATAGCAAAATTCCATGATCAAAGCTTGTCGTTTTATTTTATATTAGATTCTTTGAATGTACAAAAGTTTTAAAAAAGATGACCTGCCCTCTCACCCACAACTTTTTTTAACCAAAAGAGAGAAATAAAATTTCGCCACTTTGATAGCGATCCTGCTTACTTTTGATATTTAATGTACTATAGAAAATTAATGAAAAATAGAAAGTTTATGCCTTTCTCAAATTTATCGGTACCTAATATTTGCTAGATGAAATGGGCAGCTCTTTGTTTTTGTTTTTTGTAATGTATGTGAGTATATAAATCAGCTTAATTATGTGCACCTTAACTATTTTTTAAGTGAACAGACCCTAAACCTTACTATATAATATTTGGTTGTCAAAAAAATCGATCGGAAATTATTTTTTTGATAAATTGTGTCACCATGGATTGAATCTATAATTTTTTGTATTAAACTCATAATTTTTTTTTATTTTGAAAATTCTCTTGTGCGGTACCCCTTTATTATTAATTATTTGCTTCTTTCACTTTTCTTTTTTGAGCCAGACTCTTATCACTTTGAGAAAGTTCTTGTTCAGGCCTTGTGGTCCTATTGATCTTTAATGCTTGAACTCCTCGTTTTAAATAAACCATCATCCTCTTACATTTATGTTCATATTTATCTTCAATATGACAAAGATTATTTTCACCAATATTTGGTGGTGTAATTGAGTGAAAGCTTAGGGACTTTATAAGCGGTACACATTTTGTGTAGTGAAAAATTCCTTTATTCTTGATAGGAATTTGAGTTTTGCACACTTTTAATGTTGGTTTCTATATCTCATTCAATAATGATGTATATTTGTGGAGTTCTCTCTACTTGAAACTGTGTGTCAATAAATGTCTAAGCTAACATGTGTCAATAAATGTCTAAGCTAACATATCAGGTGGGATAATTGGAGAAGAAAAAGGGCAGTCTTTTTAGAAATGTTCATCGAGTGCACATGCATTGCAAAGCGAAGTCTTAACTTCATTGCTTCTAAGCCCATAACATATCTGAATTTGGGAAATTCACTTCATTCATACCCCCCACAAAAAAGTTGGTTCTTTTAATTTTTCCTTTTAAGTTTTGCAGAGGTGAATAGTGTTCAATACTCCTTACATCCTTTTAACCAATTCCAAAAGTTGGATGGTGACAGTTTTCTTTATGCTCAAAGGCATTTGAGTAAGAGTTTCTTGATAAGAAGTATATAGAATCTTTAATGAGTGAATATTTTTTTGTTTGTTTTGATATTTATATCACGCACAACTCGACTAATATCACGGAACATACTACCTGACCTTATAACATTTAGATGTCAAAGAAACTCGTAGAAAATTAATTCTTAGGTAGCTCAACACCATGGATTAAACTCATTACTTTTTTTAAGTTTAAGTTATGAATTTGCATATTCTTATTGAATAGGTTTCTAAAATTTAGAAGGTATCTAATAGGTTATTTTTGAACTAACTTTAAAAATGTACAATATGTTAATCTGCGTTTTCATTGTGCCAAATAGATTTGTAGCATATTCAACATTTTTTTTTATTAAAGAATCTTTTAAAATATAATTTGTGAATTTTAAACCATAAGTTTGTTTAAAATTTATAAATTACATTTTGACTAAAAGATTCAATAATAAAAATAAAATGTTGAATATGCTACAAATCTATTGGGCAAAATGAAAATGCAATTAACATATTGTACATTGTCTTATTAAACAAAATTGTAAGTTTGGAAACTTATAAACAAAAAGCATCATCATTGAAGTGATTTAGTGGTCAAGAAAACTTTAAAAAAGAGATAGTGATTTTGAAAACCGGTTATGCCGTTGCTCAAGTCTAACCGTTATTGTATAGGATAGTTAAACTATTCCTTCGATTTATTATTATTTCTCCTTTCTTATTAACTTTTGGATAGTCATGTTGATCTACACTTTACCAACCAACTAGTTAGAGTGTGCTTATTAGGATATCAGTTTTGATCTACACTTTACCCACCCACTATAAGGTTATTTACAAAATTTGGTGGATTACTAGTGGCATGATAGGTGGTTCTTTCACGCTTGCAGTTAATGTTCATCTACATATGTTTTTCTTTTTTATTTTTTCGTTTACATTCTTTTATATCTAATCTTCATTTTTTTTTCAGGTCTTCAAAAATGGTTTCGAGACCTTGGAAATCATCTTGTTCCAGAGAACCCTTGGGCCATTGGAGGCCCTGCTACTCCAACACATGGGATCATTACGGCGGGATGCGCAGTCGAAGAAACGGCTGCTGCTACTCCGACGACCATTCTTGAGGCGATCGAAGAGATGTGTGTTGACACTACTCTGAGATCATCCCTGTGATCAAAGAGGTGGCTGCTAACGTTACTCGCGTGACAACGGAAATTAAAGAGGCGGTTGTTGACCCACCCGCTAGACATGTTTAGTTTTAAGTTTATTATGTGACATAATAGGAGTTTGTTTAGTGTCTTTAGTGTGTGTATAGCCTTTATTTTCTTTGAATGAAATATCAGAGAGATTCTTCGTTGCAAGAAACAAACGCGTTCCAATTCCTCCTTCTTTCACCACATTTTCTCTCATTCCATTTGCATATAAGTAATGTTAACACGGTTATTGTTATTATATCTTTGAAATATTAACACAATGAGGATATTTTATCTTTAAAATGTTAGCACCGTGACAATGAATCGTGATTTACAACCAACAACATTAAGTAATAAAATATTAAATTTTATGTTTACGAAACAAATAATGTTATGTGGCTAGATTGCAAAAAACAATGGGGGCAGCCCAACTAGTTGAAGAAAAAAATGTATAAAAATTAATTTTATGTTAACAAATTAAATAATGTCATTTGGCTCGCCTACAAAAAAAAAATGGATTTAGATGCTAGTTAGGTTACTACAGACTAGTCATATGACACTTGTTTAAATTTATTTTTCTGTTGATTACAGTTACGTAGTTAACCAGAACAAACATGGCAGAGTCGACAAGTCAGAGGGCCGCAATTAATCCATTAATCAAAGCATTCACAGTTGGAGAGAAAGAGAATGAAGAGCCAACCATCGTCGAACTCGTAGAGGCAGACGACATTAAGTATAAAAGAATTAAATTTATATTTACAAATTAAATAATACCAAGTGACTGGGCTCCAAAAAAAAATGTATAAAAAAATCCAATTTATATTCACTAATTAAACGATGTCATTGGGCTAAACTGATCTAGAGTTCATGAACAAATAATATCATCTGGCTAGGAAAAAAAATAACTGCACTAAAAAAAAGGAATACAGGATATACCTTATTAAGTAGTATCATGTGGCTAGGCTGCAAAAAGGGAAGCTCTCTTATCCTATTCTCAATCTTATCCTATTCTCAATCCATTCAGTTTACCTAGACTTATTTCAAATAAGATATGTCCTTTTCTTAATTACCGTAGAATTAATGGCTATTGTCTTGAATCTTAAGTTAATCGTTCTCTTTACATTCATTATTTTGTCTGCTTACATATTTGTGGTTAGGATAGCCGTTCTAATTTATTACATATTTGTCCACCCATTATTAACTTCTTCTAAAAACATGATGAGTTGGCACCAAAAAAATAAATTTAAATGTTTTAAATTTAAACCCACCAATAAATCTCATCTTCAACCTCCCAATTATTTCTCTCCCGTTCTGAAATCTTAAAATTTCATTTCTCACTCTAAAATTAATTATCTTCTCTCTCTTCTTCATCCTTCAAATCGTAATTTATATCTATTTTTTGTTTTATATTTTTATTTATTTTATTTTTTATCTACACATTAGTATTTATTTTCAAATAATCATCTGAAAATTAAAAATAAAATATATCCAAACACATATTTCATAATTCAAAATAATATTTTTCTCTTTTATGTTAAAATATTTAAAGTTGTTATTATTTTTTGGTGAACTTATGAAATTAGTCAAATATAGAAAATAATTTCAAATATGATAAATTTAAAAAAATAACAAATATAGTCATTGGGTATTAATGAGTATTGTTAACTTTCTTATAATGTATTAATGAGTATTTATAATACAATATTAAAATGTATTAAAGACTATGAATGCAAATATTTTAAAATTTACCTACATTTATAATAATTTTTTTTAAAACAACTCATCCAAAACAATTTTTCTTGTGTTTATCATGTTTCATAAATTCTTATATAATTTAATAAAAATATATTTATTATTATAATACTATTTTCTTTTATATTAAAATAATTAAATCAAAATATGAAGGAAATAAATAAAAAAAATTAAAATAAAAAGAACTACAAATATTACGGCAGAATTTAAAGATCTAAGTTAAAATAAAAGTATAAAACAAATATAAAATAACCAAAGTTCAACATAGCATATAAATTAATCTTTAAAAAAAACATAGCATATAAATGAATGTAAAAGAAAGTAATGAACTAATACATGAATTAATATGAAATAAAATACATAGCATATAAATGACTAAGTGACGACTCTCATTCAATGTTAATTCGACGGATTAGACGGCGAGAATATAAATTGGAAAAAAAAAGTACTATTTTTAGAACAAAAAAAAAAGAAGATATCCTCGCCGAAAAAAAAATGATACTAAAATAACTTGAAATCTCAATTCAAAGCAAATGGAGATATCGTATTGTCCGAATATGAAAAGCCAAGTAGACAGAAAGACAAAAGTTATTAAATGCTTATGAAAAGAGAGAAAACTAGATTTTGAAAATTGCTCGGATTATGAACACGAAAGATGTTAGGGTACAGCCAAGGCTGCACCCTTAAATCCTGCCCTCGTGGTGCCTCGTGCACCACATATTTGATGTTCTTTTTTTTAATTTATTTATTTCCTTCATATTTCGAATTAATTATTTTAATATTTTATTATAAAAGAAAATAATATTATAATAATAAATATATTTTAATTAAATTATATAAGAATTCATGAAACATGATAAACGAAGAAAAATTATTTTAGATGAGTTATTTTCAAAAAATAATTATAAATGTAGGTAAATTTTAAAATATTTGTATTCATAGTCATTAATACACTTTACTATTGTATTATAAATACTCATGAATACATTATAAGAAAGTTAACAATACTCATTGATATCCAATGACTATATTTG